>JAODVP010004002.1:0-17321 GCA_025400035.1 Tetradonia laticeps
ATTATACGATGCGTAAAAATAAATATTGAGGCTCCGAAACGCACGCGTCGTTTTTCTTTATTGTCTGGCTATTACAATAATTATCCAAATTCGCTCAAGTTTTGTGTGCCGGCATAAACTACCGTTCTGCATGCCTATGAATTTTTTTAAGTCAACCAGGTGAAGGAAATGAAAGATATAGCGACCGTCCCACGTCCCGCTATGCTCGCGTTCCCCCATAATACTCTACTCCCATTTCGAGCACGACCCGTTAGGTTCGTGTTTGAATCCTCATTATACACTCATACTTTAATATACCATACATTACAATATGTAGTATTTAAATACAAACTCCAACTCATATGTATTTACGCCTGGGTTGGCTGGTTTAAGCAGGATTTAACCCGAATAGTTTTTTAAACCTTCCTTGGTTTTTTCAATATTATTATAGAAAAGCTTATATTTTGAATCTAACAAAAGAGCTTTCCATTTTGTAAATAAAAAACATCCAAATAATTCGTTAATGCTTTTAATGATGAAGTTTAATGCCAAAAGTTTGCCGCTTCAAGAGTGCAATTATGTACTCCTAAAATATTATAGGAATGGTGGAAAAGCTAAAAAGATGCCGTATATAAATTTAATAATAAAGTTTTTCGTGATATTGAGCAGTTGTTAACAGCGAAAGCATTATCTGGTTTTTCATCATGTTTGGTTTAGTTCAGTCTAATTGTAAGTTGAAAAATAGATTAGAGTTAAAAAGAAGGCATCGAAATTAGTATTTTTGTTTAACATGATTAATTAAAAATAAAATATTTAAAATAAATCGTAATTTGTAAGTGAATGGTGGTTTTATATAATCCTGTTCTTGAATTAATACATGCCATAAAGCTTAACAATAAGTATTGAAACTATCGAACCAGTTTGAATAAAAAAATGGTTATTTTTCTAGAAAAAGACTGATATTCACTTATTTCATCGAAAAATACAAATAAAAATTTCTTACTTCACATTATAAGGAAATTTTGCATTATTTCGCGATCAATAGAAAATCTCACCTCTATCTATGAGTAACTTAAAAGCAGGAATATATGGTCTCTTATAACAGCATAAAAATCCTCTTTAGCGTAAAACGACATAATAAGAAACTACAGTTACTCCATAATATGTTCCTCAATACACATCATGCGACATCCTGGATCATCTTCAGAAAGGTATAATATAAAGTCATATACAATATTTATGTAAATGTACACTCTTTCTTTTGTAATTCGTGCTGCGTAGGAGTAAATCGACGAGGTGCGGATGATATGGAATATTGACGTCAATGCAGCGTATCAGACAAATAGATATCTATTACATACTTTCCTATCTACGTTGAAGGCAGTGCTGATAAATGTAGATATTGATTGTAGAATCGCCAAACAAAAAATTATACAGAAGTTGTTGGAAAACTTTGTAGAATATTAAAATATCCATGAATTATTTACTAACTGACAATATCATCTACGTATTTCTTCTTTAAATAATAAGCACATGTAGGTACTTATATTTCCACTCATAAATTTCCACAAGCTGATGCAGTTCAACCTATCTACCTCTGACAAAATCTGTGTTTACATTGTCAATAATGTAAGCTTGGAAAATCGCGGGGGCGGTAGCTACGCCCAGGTTTTGGAGATAAAATCATTCAATTTCTCTTCAAATTCCATAAAACCTATAAAGTATATAATTTTAATTAAAATAACAATTTGTTTCTTTTATTCAAATAAATTTCAATTTAAAAACCAAATATGTATATAATTCATTGTGTATTAAGTTCTTGTGTTTATCTATACAGTTTGTTGTATAATATGAATTAATGTAAACTTCAAAGTATAATAAATATTAAATTTGTAATATGTGCCTTATATAGTGTTTTCTCTTTGCACTTTACAAACAAAATCAAGTAAAATCATAAACCAACAAGAAATCCAATAAAACCCTCATATACAATTTCAATGAAAGGATTTTCAAAGAGGTTATAATGATTGTAAACCTAGGTTATGTAAAGCACCACTCTTCAAGTATCCAATCGCAAGTCCTTCTAAAAATAACTTGCCATTATTGTGCAAGTCAGGCATTGCTTATTAGATTACCATCCCGTAGTCCTGCGCTAAAGATAAGGATAGCGAGCTATGAACATGCCGACGCGACTACCAGGAGCCAAGTCGGGCATGGAAAACAACACATTCGATCGTCGACAGGGTCGACAGCGAAAGCAGAGAATTGATTTGATTAGGAAGAAGAACAGAGAAGAAAAACGGGAAATATTCTCTGTCATTAACAGGCATTTTCTATAAGATTAAGGACAGAATAATGAGAAATTCTTTTTGTGACAGATTACATTAAGATAGTTGAAATTTATTTATAGCTCCCAACAAATTGATTATAATCAATTATCATGAAGCGTGGGTTTACCTGTTAAATCCCCACCCATTAATAACAGAGAAGCCTGGAAATGTGTGAATGAAATTTCGGGTATTAGGGTGGAGAGGATGAAAAGGCTGGAAAGCGTGGGAAGGGACCAGTCTAAAAATAGCCGCTCCAGTCTCGAATGTTAGTGCTCCCTGCGACGCGCGGTCTTCGATCGTTCAGTAGGAGCGGAGACGCTCATGAATCCTGCAGGAAGCTACGACACCCACGCGCTGCGCAACCGGGACCCCGCGCAGACCACAGGTTGGAGGCGGCTGAAAGTATGTAGTTGGAATGAGACTGCAAGACGGCGGCTGTCGTCGCTTGAGGTCAAACTTGGCTCGCCCACGCACAAGCTGTTATTTAACAAAATACTTAAATGTACCTAAATTAATATAAACAATATTTCTTCATAGTCTTCTTTATTATTGTTAAGGTGATCCAAAATTACTTAATTTAACTTAACCTAACTGAAATACAAACATAACCTATCGACTTTTTGCACCTAATCTTATATCAATCTGTGGAAAAGATGTCGTCGTCATTACTTCCACATCCGGTTCAATTATGGTTGGTATTGTAGATGATCTTTCTTCTACTGTAGTCTTTGTATTAGCGATGGTAGTGTCAGTGGTACTTGGCTTGGTACTTGCCTCAGGAATTATCTTTCCCGGGTTCATTTCATCAGAATTATCAGATGATTCATAATCAGTATTAGAGTCTGTATCACTATCACTATCAGTTCCAGACCAATCAAAATCAGGTCTGTGTTTATGATGCTGATGATGGCAGTTATGATGATGAGGGCCATATTGATCTTGGTCTAAGTCCTGACCGTGGTTATGATGATGATGATGTTTGAACTGTTGATGGTGATTATGATGAGAGTATGGGAAAGGCTGTACATGTTCATACGGTCCGTGTGGTCCTCTTTTGGGGACGTAACTATGTGGAGATACAAATACCCAAGGTCTTTGCCTGCCATGCTGGTGATAATGATGAGGAAGCCCGTGTCCATAGTTTAATCCTAGTGGGATTTCCACAGTTTCAATATTGGCAGAATACTCATTGCTTCCATACTTTCGAAGAGATGGTCCGTAGACTTCCAAAGGATGGTGGACGTATCTTTTTTGTATTTTGTGGTTATGTTTCTTGACTCGTTTCATGTCGCTTTCTGTAAATTTAATCGTTGAAAAAATTAATATAACATAATTTGATCTAACCTAACTAAAGAGACTACGTATACAGATAAATGGAGAAGTGATAGTACAGTCAATAAAAATTGGCAGCTAATTTTTTAAATATATTTATTGTTTCGAAAGCTTCGAATCTTCTACTAATTTTTGGCCCAAATTTTTACATAGTTTCCCGTTTTTTTCATCACCTCTCATAAGATATACGTTTTTCCAAACACTGTTTCATAAGAGAAGAAAAACAGCTTGTCAAAAAATGGCATGTTTTGTCCCAAGACTGAAATTTTCAGATTTGCTAATTTCACCATGAAATTTCTGAGAAACATTCATCCCACGAGAGAACTGAACTATAATGACTTTTTAGCAAATCCAAGTATGTAGCTTTAATTTTCTTGAAATGCCCCATATTTAGAGCAAACCGTTCTTGCACAACTCTTAAAAAATTAAGTATAGGAGAATAATTTCTGCAAATAAATTTTACCTGGCTAAACTCTCATAGGAATGCCTAGCTCTGAATTTGTAAGATGTTGTTAGGATCTATCATCTAAATCCAAGTTCACAGCTTTGAAAGGATTGTGCTAATCTTTTGTGCTTGAAAAATTGCACAGTATACGTTAAATCATCGTTTTTAAAATAGATTGAATTCGCTAGAATATGATACGACGTTAGACACGAATCAAGTTCTTCCAAAAACAATTTTCATAATACATAAAATTCCGGGTTTGCCCAATTTTAGCCTGAAATTTCGTGGAAATGACCCTCCGAGGAAAGTTAAAAAGTCGAAGTTGTATCTTTGTTTCCCCGAAATTTTAAGCTAAAGCGGAACAAAACTAGAAATTTCACCATTGTGGAAAAAAATACCATCCTTTAAGGAGCTGTATTCAGATTCTTATTTTGGCTAAATAACTGATTTTATGCTCAAATCACATAGAATTTAATCAAGTTTAATAACGATACTTAAAAGTTACTGCGAAAAACGCATACTTTATGAGATGTAAAAATAACAAATAAATATCTAAAAATTTACCGTTTAACGAGTACCTCAAACAAAAAGCACAACTTTTTCGAAACTGCAAACTTGGATTTAAAACTTTGACACTGCTCTTAACAACATATCAAAGAATGAAAATTAGCCGACCATTTGTAATGTTTGAGATTTTAATAAATCTGTTGACAATTTTTCATATTTACATTTTTTTAAGTTGGGGAAAAACTGTACGATTGACGTGTGTTGAAATTAAAGCTATTTACATTTGCTACAATTTAGTTATATGCAAGTTGCTTCGTATAATGACAGGTTTCTCCAAAATTGACGGCTAAAGTTGACCAAAGCTGCATATTTCACTATTGTGAAAATAATAATTGATTGTTAAAGAGCTGTATCCAGACAAAATAGAACTAATATAGAACGGCAACTTAAATACGGAAGGAAATGTGGTTCCTGATTAAGTGCACTCATTAATTATTTCTGCCCCTTTTGTCATTTAAGATATTTTATTTGTCACGTATTTGTTCATGCATTTAAATTGATATGAAATTCACTTCAACTTACAATTGAAAAAATATTACTGCTTCATGTGCATTAAAAAATTATTCTGTTCTTGTAAATAGAATTTTTGAGCAAATACACGTTTGGAAAATTTATCACTTTTAAAAATCTACAAAAATTATACAATTTGCGACAAACATTTCAAAGAATTTTATAAAAACCCCTACGCAAATTTTCTGTTGCAACGATTCCTCCAGAACCTTTTTCAAAATTAAAGAAAATCCACGCTACCAGAGGTTGATCAGTTCTATTCTGAGTATTTTGATATGAGGAAGTTATGGAATTATTGGGCTTCCTTGTTGAATAGAAATGAGACATAATGAATATTTTTGGAAGTAGAACTCGAGCAACAATCTTTCAACGATTGACCAGGGACGTTCCCTGACTGTTTTGACATTAGGTGCACCCTTCCGGAGTTACTTCAATTTACTGTTGTGCAAAATTGCACTAAGTTGTAAAGAGAATTTATATGCAATACATGATGAAACCCGAGTAATTTGATATTGGAAATGTTAGCCTGAAAACTCTGCAAGGAAGCATAGAACACCATATATTGCTGATATCAAAATCCTCAAAAAACTTCCCTGATCATCCCCTAGAAGTTTGTTGGTATAGTTCTAACTCACCCTGTATAATGTAATAGTTAAATGCTATGCACTAATGCTTTTAAATATTAGTAGATACTTCAATAATACAATAAACATGGAAAACAAAAGGCTGCATTGAGATAAAAGAAATCAAGAAGAAAAAGAACTATCTGGCAATTCAAAGAGAAAATTTTGGAGAACCGATTTTTTTTTAATTTAAGGTTTCTTTCGATTGCAAAGCTAAACTAAGGTTTTATTTATTTAATAATTTTGGAGAAGTGTGTAATTTATGGGCTTTCGAAGCGATTTAAAAAATTATAATTGAACAATATTACGTATACGCTACGTATTTGGTAAAAATTCTAATGTTTCGAATGAAAGTTATAGTTTTCAAAATTTAAAAAAGTCGATAAAATGCTTAGAAAAGATTAAATTACATATATTATTTTACAGTTTATCGCAAGCATATACAAAATTTCATAAACATTTCTATAAGAAAGTAAGAAAAATCACAGTATGATTAGAAAATTTAGATTTATCGATCGAATTCTTGCTGTAGTATTCAAAAATTCTAATTAATTGTTAGTAATACATGCTGTACTAAAGTGATTGTATAATCAGAAAAGAAATAAAAAGATAAAAATCATAAAAATAATTAGCTGTTTCCATTGTAAATTTAATTAGCAAAATAAATATTATTTGAAACGCTTGTAGTTTCGTGATAGCAATAGCGGAAATGGGCAGGAACGCAAAGTAAGGGCATATTTTACCATTACGTTCTATACAATTCCATTTTCTATGGTTGTATCGTTGCTCTTGTGTACCCTAAAGAGATGAAGTGGTCTCATATTATAGAAATTGTAATCTATTTTAAAACGTACCCTAGAATACGGGTTTTGTAAAAAACGGATACTTTCCCAAAGTTTGCAGTTTAGCGAGAGCCAAAAATTTAGCTCAAGTCACTCGGTACTGCAAACTTGGGTTTAGACTACTTCTTCTGCTCCTTACAACATAATAAGAAATCAGAACTAGCTGATATTTGTTATTTTAGCCAATTTTAATACGCTTATTGACTTGCCTGATGAAGGTCTCAAAATACGTCCACAATATAGGCAATATCGTTACATAGAAGTAGGTTAAAAGATTATTCATTTGATTAACTGGGTAATTAAGCGTTGTTAAATCTGACTTGTTGTGTCTAGACGTCTACAAGTATAAACACTTAAAGAAACGAAGAATATTTAACTAAGATTTTCACGGTTTAAAATATTAGAACTTAGTAAAGCTAAACAAAAGCACCGATAATGTAATTTAATGACGCCAATCATCAATAAATTATAAACCCATTTACACTTTATAAGTGTGCACATTGAGCTGAGGTTATCAATCACAATGACCCTTAAACAGCTCAAAACGACATTCGCAAAATATGTTTATACGTATTTAATCACAACTTACAACTTACACTTACTCAACATCCTCCATTTTATTTCGTAAAGATCAAAATCAATAAAATACCATAACTTACCAGTAATAACGTATACTCCATCCTCAAACATGTGTCCAATTCCACTCTTTAACACAAACAGCCAGTAGTAAATCACATCTCCGGCCTGGACCTTGAGTTTTGGGTTTTGGTAAATCCACTTGCCATTCTTCTTCTCGGTGATGTCCTTGGAAAAATCTCCGCTTCCCATCTTCTCCATCTTCCGGTTGAGATTCCCGTGGAAAGCGAACAGTCGAATGCCATCTTCGTCCGGTATTGATACCTGGAAACCTTTAGGTTTCAAGAGTGTGAACTTCGGTTCTGGAATTTCGTAGTTATCTTTAGCTTCAACCAACTTTAACACCAGTAGTAGTGCAATTGCACTATACCAAAGCCAAAGATAACGTGTTCTTGATAAATTGTCTTGCTTTGTGATTGACATGTTCGATGCTTGTAATTTTGCTGGTTTCGTTCGACTGGAAGTTGATCGGCGGAATATTCGTGTTTATATAGTGATCCAAGTTTGATCGGTCAAGCGATATAAGAAGTTGTGATATTGGACGAGTGCGTCATGCACTGCGCTTTAAATTAACTTCACACAGGTTTAAGCGGTGTCATTTGCAGAGAATTTTGTCCAGCGGTTTATTGTCGAATGGTAGACTCGTTTCCGATGTTCATGCTTACAAGAACTGCATGGTGACTAACACTGTGCATTCATTATTTCTGGAAAGAACTTCCGACTTTTTAAATTATTGTGACGCGTCGCGGTTTTGTTTTATTTTTATAAATATCAGTAGAACGCATGGATATAAGGAAATGATTACACACAGTGAGGTATAATTTATTTGGAAATTCCAACAGTTTCTTTTGTGTGAATTGATCAGCATAGTTCAATATCATTAACTAAGAGCAAGTTTCAAGGTTGTTCGGTTGTTTCTTAATCTAATTAAAAGCGTTAACTTAAAATTAGAGTTTTAGATGTTATAAAATTTAATGATGCCGCATAAAAAGTGGTATTTCTTGTTTTAAGCTATAAAAACTATATCGGAACCAAAATACTGACTGCCAAGGTGAACTGGTTATCCGTAAATTAAATATATTCGGTATATTTCGCAGAAAGTAAATTACATAGAAAAATCAATATTACACAAATTTTGCCAAAGAAACTTGCCAGAAATTAAATTGTGTATTAATATGTGTAATGTAGATTCGTTGTAGGCAACCAACACAGCGCAGCGTTACACATTGAAACAGGCAAACGAATTCAAGTTGCCGGTTTTTGCAATTTGAAAGAAGTTATGAAAGTATAATTGTATAGTATACAACTGGTAGACTTCCTGAAAGATTTTGCTTGCCTCGATTACTCGATAGTTTCATTCGAAGTATGTTGATTAACATATTTAGATATGTACTTACAAACAAAAAATCAACTATATAAAAATGCTTTAATAAATAAACATATAGAATTATTAAAGAAATGTAGGTATATAAATCATTATGTACTTCCCTTCCCTTTAAAAATAAACTAATGTCATTATATTTAAACTACAATCTAAGATTTAAACAAGGTTTTCGTTCATCAAACAAGCTCATTTTGTAGAGGTGCATATTTAAATGATTCTGGCGCATTTACATAAAAATTAGTATGATTGGTAGAGATGGGGCTAGGAGTTACGCCAATCAGTTGCCAAATAATTCAGAACAGCTTTACATGCAAGAAAATGAAGAGCAGGCTGATAGTTTAGTTGATTGTAACTTATAAATATAAATATGTACATTCCAGATTTGAAATAGGTTGCATATAAAGTTAAAAAATAATGCACAACTTGATCCACATTACACACTCCTCGAGGAAGAAAACTTTAAAATAAACTAATCTTTGAATTTAATGCCGTACTGTAGGCAACCAAACCTACACATCATTGCATTCTAAAATAGACAATAAAACAAGAACTATTCTGAAACTTACTGCAATGAAATTGTAACAAGAATGGGTTGAAATTTTAAATGATACCGCCAATCTCCCGTATTGGCGCTGAAAAAAAAAATACCGGAGACGGAGGACTCGCAAAAAACAGACTAAAATACAGGAAAACCCGGTAAATACGGAAGACATGGTCACCCTACTACATACTTAATTAAAATAGATAAATCATGCGCACACGATGCAATGACGAAACATCTGCCGCCGCCACAGGGTTGTTATATTAATGTTTAAAATATCATTTGCTTTACGGCGTAGTTCGGCGTGAAAACTGTTTTCCTGTATAATTTACCTTTTTGCGGTTATGAATTACACGAACTACATTAAAGAGCGCTTTTAACACAGCAAGTCAAAAGTTTTCCTAATATAGAATGACAAACTCAATTTATAGAAGGGGAAAATAAGGAAAATAGATCACACCACCTATAAATGATTATAATATCTACTTTAGAAATTAATGTTACAACAAGTTAAGATACAAATCTGTAACAAAAATATATTTTGACTTTGATAGCTATCCTACAATCTTCATAAAAACCCTCTCAATAACACTTAACTTCACAATCAATTCCAAACACGCTAAAATCTGAAAACAAATCACATTAACATTAACTTTATGTTATATGGCATCATATTATCGATTAGCTTGTACAATGGAAGTTGAATTACGCGCCCTTAATTTTCCTTAAGAGCAATTTCCCTGGGCACGCTAGGTTCGGGTAGTTTATCGTAACACGCTTCAACATCCCATATGTCATGTCCGTACTCTATGATTGTGCGGTCGCTGGAGAATTTTCCAGCAGATGCGACGTTATTGATTGCCATCTCTAGCCACTTGCTCTGGTTCTGTAAATCCCACATGTAATTATTACACTTCAAGTACGGAAGCATAGCAATTAGCAAGCAATTACATATTTGAAACTAGCAACTCAATAGGAGACAACTATGAAATAGATGTTTGAACTATAACCTATAAAACGGTAAAACTTACCTGGTAAACTGCTCCAACATGATCTTGCATTTTAACATAATCCACATAATCCGCAAGGAGATAAAACCGATCATACTTCAATAAAATATCGGCAATATCCTTGTACTCATCGTGATTATTGGGACTGAAGAAGCCATTTTGAATCTGATCAATAACCTGCTTCAACTCGGGGATGTTATTATAATACTCATACGCATCATATCCTTTCTTTTTCAACTCCTCTACCTCTTCCACAGTCATTCCGAAGATGAAAATGTTCTCTCTACCCATCTCCTCCGCCATTTCCACATTCGCTCCATCCAGAGTTCCAATAGTCAAGGCGCCATTCAACTGGAACTTCATATTTCCCGTCCCGGAAGCTTCCGTACCAGCAGTAGAGATCTGCTCACTCAGATCCGAAGCAGGAATGATTTTCTCCGCAAGCGTCACGCGATAATTCTCCAAATAAATAACTTTCAACTTATCCCCAACTATGGGATCATTATTAATAACTTTAGCAACAGCGCAAATCAATTTAATAATCTTCTTAGCTGTGTAATACCCAGGGGCGGCTTTTCCCCCAATCATCACAGTGCGCGGAGTGAAATTCCCAGTCGGATTCTTCTTGATCCTATTGTACATGGTGATAATATGCAAACAATTCAACAACTGCCGTTTATACTCATGGATTCTCTTCACATGCACATCAAACAACGAAGCGGAATTCACTTTAATACCGTAATCTTCCTCTAACAACTGCGCCAACTTCAGTTTATTCTCCTGCTTCACCTTCATAACAGCTCGCTGGAAATTGGCATCCGTAGAAAACTTCTTCAACTTCTGCAATTCATCCAGATGCACAATCCAATCCTCCCCGATCTTGTCCGAAATCAAATCGCTCAATCCCGGGTTGCACATTAACAACCACCTCCTCGGAGTGATCCCATTAGTCTTATTCTGGAACTTCTCCGGTGACAACTCGTAGAAGTTCCTGAACAAGTCCGATTTGATGATTTCAGAGTGAAGTCGAGCGACGCCATTCACAGCATGCGAGCCTACAATTGACAGATGCGCCATATTGACACGCTTCTCGCCATCTTCCTCAATCAACGACATACAACGCATCCTTTCCATATCCCCCGGCCATTTCTTCTCAACATTTTGTAGATGTAGATAGTTGATGTGGTAAATGATCTCCAAATGTCTCGGGAGAATGTTTTGCAACATACCAGTCGGCCATCTTTCCAAGGCTTCCGGTAAGACAGTATGATTGGTATACGCACACGTTTTGACGGTAATATCCCAAGCTGCATCCCAGGACAATCCCTCAATGTCGATTAGTAGACGCATCAGCTCCGGAATGGCCAAAGAAGGATGCGTGTCGTTTAATTGAATCGCAACCTTACTGGGGAGCAATTTGAAATCGGTGCGGATAGCGTCGCGCGAACCGAACTTCACCGATTTGAAACGCCGGATGATGTCTTGCAGTGTTGCAGCTACCATGAAATATTCCTGCTTGAGGCGGAGTTCCTTACCTTCAAAGAAGTTGTCGTTGGGATATAACACACGAGAGATGTTCTCGGCTAAATTACGGTCGAGGACAGCTTGGATGTAATCACCATCATTAACTAGAATCATTTAGTAAGAACAACAATGTAACCTCTACGTGATCTTGAGTCACAAGGTCAACTTCAGTACAAAACACTTACAAAACTTCAAATTGAAATCAATCGGTGACTTCGCACTCCACAACCTCAAGGTATTAACCACGTTGTTGTTGTAACCAGGAACGGGGCTATCATACGGAAGAGCAAAGACAACTTGTGTATTTACCCACTTTTTACCCTTAGGAGTATCCTCAACATGTCCATAGAAATTGATGGGAAGCATATACTCAGGCCTGGCCTTCTCCCATGGATTCCCAAAGCGTAACCAATCATCCGGCTCCTCCTTCTGCTCCCCATTAATAATTTTCTGCGCGAAAATACCGTATTCATACCGTATTCCATACCCGTATGCAGCCATGCCTAAAGTAGCCATGGAATCCAGGAAACACGCAGCTAGACGACCCAACCCTCCATTCCCCAATCCCGCATCCTCCTCGTAACTCTCCAACTCCTCAATGTCAAGTCCCATTTGATACAAGGCTTCATCGCATGGAGTCTGAATACCTAAATTTATCATTGTATTCGTCAATGAGCGCCCCATGTAAAACTCTAACGAAAGATAGTAGACCCTCTGCAAAGTCATAAACAATAAACACGATGATACGAGTTATCTAAAGAATAACATCTTGCAATGTGAATAACAATTGCACGCAACAGGTCACTAGTGGAAACACGGAAGATTACAAATTATTATCTGTCGTAGTGGAATATTTTTCAAGATCTCCTTATCACAACTTTGTAGAAAATTATAGAAATATAATTTACCTTTGGATCCTTCTCGTAGTAATGCTGCTGAGTACGAATCCATCTCGAGACCAAATGATCTTTGACAGTGTGAGCTAAAGCAAAATAATAATCCCTTGGCGTAGCCACATCGCGATCCTTGACCAGGGTGTAGTGCAGATGTCTATTGAATGTTTTCTTGATTTCGGTAACATCGCCCACTTCAGCAATGCCTCTTACACTGATTTGCTTGCGGCGCTCTTGATCTGATTGCGGCTTGGACATATTCACAAGTTTACAGGCTCGCAATGAAAACTTACAAAATGAATTTAGACGAACAGTTTAATTAAATAAATGATCAAATAAAATGAATTCACACAATCATCAGCGTGGCGAACACCACGGGCGTTCGTAATGTTGTGCCGGGTGATATTGTGATATTCAACAAGCCTAGAGGTCAATTGGCGGACGAGGCGTTCTAAGTAAGTCGCGCATGCGTAGAAGGTTTGAGTTATGAAATACCGGGTGTTGTAAGTGAGTTTATATTAGTTTATATGATTGCCACTCGGCAAATGATTAAAGAAAAATCTCCTTATCTCGATACTCTCTGAAGAAAAAAAAGCTATCCCTGTCTAGGCTAAGTGTTTAATATATCTATTGCAGTTTCATTCCCATTGCATGTGCTTACATACTTAGTAACTTTGTAATACAATGTAGGTAGGTATGTATTCAGTTTACAGTTCCTCCAGTTCCTTTTATTCTTCTACTTCTACTCTAACTTCTACCTGTGCTGTACTATATATGTAAGCGTTAAGCACTATACCCACCATACCCACTATACGTAGCAAGAGGCAGCAAGTAAAAGCAAGAGAATAAAATCTGAAGCAGCTGAAGCTACTGAGCTGGTACTGGCTGTACCCGTGGTACCGATGGTACAGTTGCAGTTGCTATTCAGCCATGTTGAGTAAGTTCACTACGTCGAGTACGTCGGTCAGAGCGTGGCGTGCATCGTGCGTCTGCCGCATAGAGAAAAACAAGTGAGCATCCATTGACTAACTCGTCTAAGAGATAAAAATCGTGCAATTCCGTGTGCTCCCGAAGTGTGACGCGTTTACTGTGCACACCTTCACCCTAGAAAGTGTCGTAAATAGCCTTAAGTAGGAAGTGTCCTCGTTTGTTCACGTCTCACGCCCAAATTCTGACTCTGTGACTCTGATTCCGAGCAAAAGAAAGTCCCCACACGCACTTCACCAGCATCATCAACAAGAAATGTGAGCTACTTCCATGACCCACATCCTCTTTAATTTCATAGTGTCAAGCGTGTCAAGTGTAAGCTGTGCATATTGCTTCCCAAGTCGCAAAAGTGAATCAATTGTGCCTAAAATATCAAGTAATTTCCTAATTAAAAAAGATGTTCACCTCAAACCACCTCTCCCTTGGAGTGTAACTGCTCCAATATGTCCACCAACAAGAAATTGCAACCATATTTGATCAAACCAAGTGAAGGCAGCACCAATTCAGTGCCACCGCGTTATCAACCTCCACCACAGCCGCCGGGCAATCCGGGTATCCTTAAGCATCCAAAGGATGCCACTAAGGTATACCCAAAAGATTTGAAACATCAACAAATACCTTACCCAAGTCCTGATTCCAAATACTATCCAGCTCCTCCTCAACACCAGCAAATTCTTCCAGGTAAATACCCTCCTTATCAATACCCACCCGTTGGTTTACCAGGTCTAACACAAAACCTTCCAAATCGTCCAGTTCCCCCTCGTGAAGAGGAAGTTCGTACGCAAGTACAAATTCATCAAAGACCTCCAACGCTAGACGAACCAGGAATACCTCCCGGTCCACAAATCCCCCAACGTTCAACGCAAACTCAAAGATACGAAGAGGACCTGATTCGACAAGCAGAGATGCTGAAATTCGTAAGGAAAACGGAAGACAATCGGATTATCACTGATGGAGGGCCTAGGATGCCTGATCCGAGACATATGCAAGGGGTTGTGGTTGAGTTAAGGTCTCTTAAGGACGCCAATCAACGATTAGCTGATGATAATCAGGAATTGAGAGATCTTTGCTGTTTCCTTGATGATGACCGGCAGAAAGGGAGGAAACTGGCAAGAGAATGGCAGAGATTTGGAAGATACACTGCCTCAGTGATGAGGCAGGAAGTATCTGCTTATCAGAGCAAGCTGCGGGAATTGGATAATAAGCAACAGGAGTTAATCAAAGACAATTTGGAGCTCAAAGAACTTTGTTTATACTTGGATGAGGAACGTGGAAGTGCTATTTGTCCTTCGTGTGGTAGCAATACTTCCACTGCTAATATGCGAGATGATGGCGATGGTTCCAGCTCAAGTACAAATGCTGATGAACCACCAGTACCGCAACAATTTTCGAATTCTAATGGAGGTGCACCGAGAAGGTCTGCCAGTCGTGAGAGGCTTTTACATGAGAATTTAGCACGTCAAAGGAGCACATTTAACGGTAAGTAGTTTAAACGTTTGAGGTTATGAGTGTTCTTATATGTTGTTTGTGGTTACTTACAGACCAAATAATGCAGTATGTCCGAAGCCTGGAGAACCGTGTGAAACAATTGGAAGACGATAAACGCAGTCTCACACACAAGATTAATCAAATTGCCACGTCGACTGGCGATACATCACTGGCCATTCCCGCTGACTCAGGTGTTGGTGTTTTGTCCGGAAGACCGGAAGCTGTCGTGAGGGCGCTACAGGTGTTAGAAGTACGGGAACAGTTGGAGCGTGAAGGCAGGTTGCCAGAACGTGGAGAGAATCTTGCCGAGGTTACAAACGGAGATATGGATGATGGAGAAAAGGCTCTGGTGCGGGAAATGTGTAATGTAAGTACACAATATATAAATCAATTTGAATTTAACTAGAAAATAGAGAGGAGCATTGTGGGTTGCCTACTATCTTTTGACATAATAGGTATTTAACTATAGAAAATAGAACTGTATAGAACACTATCTGCATGGTAAAAAAATTGTCCTAATAATAAGTGCACTTAATCGGTATTCCTGCCCATTCCATTAGTGCTACCGCGGCACTGCAAGCATAATAATTAATATTTATTTTCATACTTAAGTTTACAGTAGGAACACAGTTGGTTTAGTCAATACTTTTTATTGTTTTTCTCCTTTAGTATACAATATCTATAACATTTTTAACTAACATTTTTATCTGAATTTCTAGTCTTTAGCCGAAAGAATTCTGTTTATAAATTTACAAACATTAAAAAGTACATCTTAACAATTTTGTTTATTATTGGAATGATTCATCATAAGAAAGTGCTGGCTTTTATTAAGGTGTTGATGTTCTTAGCAACTTTCTTGGAAATATTTATTGAGACTATAGTTTCGCTCTCTCTTGGAGGTCTTCTTCATTATTGCTATAATGTCTAATGTATCGATCTAGTTTCAATGGATCTTTAAATCACATTTTAGATACATTTAGAAGAGAAGCTCTATTAGTTAGGTTAAAATAATTTCTTAATAAATTGTACTTATTTCCCAATTTCTTAAATAAATAAAGATCCATAATTTTGTAATTGAAAGAAAATTGCCGCCTACTCTTGGATCTAATTTTTCTAAGCCTTAATTGACTAATTAAAAATTTAGATGTATTATGTCCATGTGTTATGCGAGATACTCCATTTCCGAAATGAAAAAGTTTTTTCCGGTTCTCTGAAATTTTTCTCCTTCAGTCGCCGATTGATTTTTCTTTGTTTTTTTTTTCTGGCGCAGCAGCCTTTCATTTTCTAAATTCGATTAATTTTACACAATTGTTTGAATGTTTTGGCAGATATTTTATACAAATAAAAATAATAATATCATTTCTTAATAGCACTTTGTACTAAGTTCCTTTGGTTCCATTGTGGAAAAATCTATGAAAAAATTATGAACATTATTGAATTGCAATTAAATAATACATGATATAAAAGCTTACCTCCAAATTTCATTAATTGGTTGAACGGTACTGCACAAAAGTTGGTAAGGCTATTTCCGCTTGTGTATTTTGGTGGGGTATTTTATAAAAATCTTCAAATTCGCAAATTCTATAATTTTGACGAACTAACTCATAAACGGACTGAAGATGATAAATTTCCAAATATTGATTTTCACAAAAATTTAGCCATAACTTAAAACGATCTGAATTGTGATTTGTAAACCGATGCCGAATAGAACAAATTTTGAAACAATTCTATACGGGGCAAGAACGGGACGACATTATTGCTATATAACGCACTCGTATTAAGATCTCGTATTATTACGATATAACCCGCATCTAATTCGTTGTTGGTGTTGTGGATGAAAGAGATTTCATATCAATAAAATGAGACAATGCATGACAATTAAACTATATCAAATGACAAATCTGTACAAAGCTAGCGCCACGAACCAACAGGGGCAGAACATAAATAAGTGCACTTAATGGGGAACCACACTTCTCTGTTTAAGTTGGCGTTCTATATTAGTTATATTTTCTTTCATTAGTGCACTATTTTGCTAAAATCAACCACTCCATGCCGTGCGTATTATAAATTATCTGACACGCGCGTCTTTTTAATTTGTTGTAAACAACGTAAGCTAGTTGTAACCAGGGACCTGTACAGAAACTAAATATCAGTTTCGATTTCAATTCCAGTATCGCTGAACAGTAAATAACGATTTCAGTTTCGATTCCAATTTCATCTCTTATTGGAA
>JAODVP010004113.1:0-17303 GCA_025400035.1 Tetradonia laticeps
GGTCGGCTGGTCGCCTCAATGCGCCTCACTTGCGTCGGTGGAACATTCCAGAACACTTGAGAGTGCTACTCGCATTGGTCGGCGCCCGGCGCGGGTGAACTTGTTCGCGGCACTTGTTCGAACGCTGTATCTCTTGTTTCCTTCACCTCGGTGTGTGCAAAAATGTCCGAAGATAAAGGAACGCTAATTACAGTTGGCTGCCAAAGCCTCGTTTATTAATAACCTTAAAATTAACTGAAGAAAATGAGCAGACCAAAGAACAAATGATTGTTCAATAGGAAATAACGTAAAGTACTCTGACCATATTCATAACAGAGTATGTGTTATCTTTTAAGGAATAAATGTAAAATAAAAGTAGCACAAGTCTAAAATTTAAAACCTTAAATTTATGTCTCACGCATGCGCTCAAACTCTCACGTGGGTAAGAAAGCCTTTACACATTCATCGTTCGACGTGTTATTTTCACGTTCCAACTAGACGCGGTTCCACTTTCCACTTGTACTGTTATGATTCTAATTCCAACGCTTCGAAACGACAAAATTCCCCGTCGCGATAAATTAAGGAAAATGAAAAATGGACACAATAGATATTAACCTTCCATATCGGACTCAACCAATTGATAGCGACATAGAATGGACACCGTTTTCTTTAACATTCGTTGAATATCCCAAGGGTGAGTTGCAAACAGTGCATTGTTATTATTCTAATTATTTCTCTATTCAGGGGATGCCTTGGGGAAACTTTTAGCATTAATAAGCCTAGCACCATTCGGAATCGGCGCTGGTTTCGTTACGCTAATACTGTTTCGACGAGATTTACATACAGTAAGTTAAATGTCTCTAAATTTTATGCATTGATGACAGAAACCTGTCTTATTTGTTGCAGATTACATTTTTCCTCGGTACACTAGTATGTGAGTGCTTCAATTACTTCCTTAAACATACAATTCAAGAACCCAGACCGTTGGTAAGAAGCACTGATGCTAATGAGTTTGGGATGCCATCTTCACATGCACAGTTTGTGTGGTTTTTTGCCACATATGTGATATATTTTGTATTCATCAGGTACTATCTAATGAATACTAAGTAGAGATAGAAAAATGAGGACATCCTACTGATTGTATATATATGAATATTAATATGTTGTAGATTACATCATTTAAACAACAATACAATAATTGAGAATGTGTCTAAGCTTCTCATCATTTCTGCCTCAGTCATAATGGCAGTGATTGTATGCTTCAGCAGGATATATTTGCAATACCACTCTGTTTCTCAAGTGCTTTGTGGCTCAATAGTTGGTGTAATGTTTGCTACGTTTTGGTTTGCATTGACATGCTATGTGTTCACTCCAATGTTTCCAACGATTGTATCTTGGTAAGTGATTTTTGGTTTACCACCTTTTACTTAGCATATTACCACTTATATTTTAATTTATAATCCAGTAGAACTGGATTGTTATTGTCTTGTCATTGATTCGGATAGTCATAGTGTGAAACACGCTTTATAATCGCGTCACTAACAGTGAACATAACCTCACAAATCACACAAGCGAACTCGCTTGAATTTTGTGAGTTTTTCACACGGGATCACTTACTTTTCTATATTATCCGTTAGTGAATATCAGTTAACATGGAAAACCGTTTACCTCAAAGCGATAAAGTGTCACAAGCAGTAAAAACTTACCTTCAAAGTCGTAACTACCCGGCGCAGTCCTTACGAGAAATGAACGAAAATGAAATGGTGTTGAAAACAACAGTCCAGTGTGAAAGCAGTAGAAGCAACGCGATCGCTTTCTCATCATTCACCAGTGATCCAAACATCATCGAGCACACATTCAGTAAATTCGTGCAGTGGATAAATGACCTAGAACGAAAATGCAAAGACTATAAAGATCTACAGAAAATAGTGCCTCCACTTTTCTGCCACTTCTTCATTGAATTACAGCAGAAAATACACAAAGATAAGGACTCTATTGATCTACAAAAAGCGTGTTTAACTTTCTTTAAGCTACACCTCTCTTGTGTTGAAGAAGTGAACAGTGACGAAACAATAAGTAAACTGTTAAACATTCTACAAGGTTGTAGTGATCTCACGAACTTGAAAGACTCTTTCAGATCAAATAAATATTGTGTAGTTTTGTGCACTAAATCAGTCGGGGCACTAAAAAAATATCTTGCTGAGAGCAGTCATGTTATTCTCCTGCAAATTATTCAGATGTGGTTTAGTATTCAAGAAAATGATTCGTCTAATGACATGGATGAAACTGACACCAACAGTAAATTGGACGCTGAACAAGATATTACTTTACTGAGGGACATTATGGCCTTGATTAACATTTCACCTCCACCACTTTATGCTGTTCATTTAAGTAATGTGAAGGATGATGTGACCGCTGGTTGTATTGATAGAAGTTTGGGAATCTGTGCTTATAGCTACAACAATATGCTGTTTCTCAGTTCATTGGAGACTTTGAAGCAATTACCAAACACAGATACACCAGGAGATGTTATAATTTATGAACATTCAGGTCGAGTTTACGATATAAAACTTGTAAATAATTTACTTCTGACTGCTAGTAATGATAAGACAATCAAGATGTTTGATTTAAACAAGTATGAATTGAGTTTGAGCTATCAAGCTCATGAATATCCAGTGTATTGCTTATCCCCAAGTTCAACTGGGACTTTCTTTGTGTCTGGTTCCTATGATAACACATGCAGGTTATGGAGCTATGAAAATAAGCATCCTTTGAGATTATACGCAGGACATACAGAGGAAGTTACAAGTGTTCAGTTCCATCCAAACGGGAAGTATTTCGTGTCTGGGTCACGAGATAGAGGAATCCGTTTGTGGACTATAGAAGATTCATGCCCCGTCCGATTGTTACTAGGGAGTGCAGGTACTATTTTCGCGTGCGCGTTTAGTGCAGACGGCAAAATGCTCGCAACTGCAGGAGATGATCAGAGTATACGGATTTGGGACCTTACAAAAGGACAGCAACTGTTTGAGATTAAAACACAACGTCTTAATGTGCTGTTTACTAAACTGTTATGGTGTTGTAATGATACAGTGTTATGTTCGGGCAGTACTAATGGACTTGTACAGTTTTGGGATGTGAAGGAGTGCCACAATCACAAAAGTGAAGATGGGGATGTGTTAGCTGTTCATGAAATGAATAAGAAACTTTTAGATTTGAGTTTGTATAGAGCTACTGTTAGTTGTTTGACTGCTGTGAGTTCAATGTCTACAAGTTTTTCTCCTATACAGTAATAAATTGATGTGGAATTTATTAAATACATGAATAAGTAGATGATCCTGATTTGAACAGGAACCTATCGATTGCCGGTCGATCTCTCTACCAATTACACCAATTGATCCCTCTTTCTCTGCGCGCGCACGCGTGTGTGGGTGTGACATCTGAACGAAATTCAAACTTTCATAATTTATTTTCGTATATTCGCAATTAAACTCGGAATTCGCTTCAACTTTGTGCACACATAGCTACTGAACACCAATGATTTTTTTTCACTTGCATGAAGGAAATAAAAGATAAAGAAAAACCCGCAAAGTTTTGTTTTCGTTCCAGTAAAAACAAAAACTTCACGGCGATAAAATGTTGTTGGGTAGTGTTATCAGGTTAAACTACTTTCTGTTATCACCTAACACATTCAGCCCATTTACCCAAATTTTAGGTTTTCAAATGTGAGTAGTGGCGATATGAAATAATATTCAGTAAGTGGTAAAATTTCTGAATGTTTAATAGTTTTGTGTCTAAAAAGTCTATATTGTCCCATTTTTAAAATTTATTTATAATGTAATTTATTCTACCTACCCAGAAATTTACAACTCTTCACTGTAAGATAAACTAAAATTGGTCCAAAATACTTCCTATACAAGATGCAGTGCTGTGCTCGAACTTGTCGGTGCACTACATTATTTTATTATACGATGTATACATAATACTTACTTTTTATATTCCAGGAAAATTTCAGAATTTTTACTACTACGAGACACCACCTTAATACCGAATGTGCTTTGGTTCGAATACACCAACACACGTCAGGAAGTCCGAGCACGAAGCAGGAAGCTAGTGAGCATGAAGTCGCAATGACACATGCTCTTCAATGGCCGCGACTTGGATTTCGGCGTCTTGCGCCGATTCATGCGCTACGTGTGGTCAAATAAGCGCTGAATTTCCATTATAGATACAGATACGCATAACAATAACGCGCATGAGATTTTTACGATAGATAAATATAACTAATATATAATCGCAAGGGTAGAGAGATTAAAATATTTGCAGCTAAATAGCTTCTATATAAATATTTAACATTGTTTTTGGGAGAGATATTTTCTGTTATCAGGGGAAATTGAGAATGAAGAACTATGAATTACTAACTTACGTGAATGAAATCCTTTGCAACGAATTTCATTAGAAGGAACTTGATAATTTGATATTACACTCAATTTCTCTTGCATTTGACTTTAGAATTTAAACACTTAGTAGACAAGCAATAATTACTTAACTTAAGGGTATGTTGTGTGACTAGGGTTTATGTTAAGAAATGTTGAATTGTAATCACGGTAAACGCGTTTAGCTCATTGATATGATTGCACAACTAAGCGAGTTTTAGACGGTAACATTTTGGTTAACTACGTTAAGTAATATGTGAAGCACCACACTTGTCCTTGTTTTTTACAAGTGACAGGCTCAGAAAACTAGAATGAGGAGGGCCAATTAATAGTTGTTTTTACACAGTCATGATTCAGTCGATAACAGATATGATACTATCTAAAATACTGTTCCACTCACTGCATTTACAATTTACGAAACATACAGAACTCTACACGTTTATGAAAACACATAACCCAACTTTTTCAACTCAGCATCTGAGCGTTTTGTGTCTTAGGATAAACTTCAATGACTGATCACACCGAGGGCAGCTTTCTTGACATTACAATAAGATGGATGTTAAATCAAACTTTCTGTACTATACTAAACTCAATGTTTTCGCAACACTTTCCATTTTGATATGATAATCGTATTGAATTTGTACCAGGTCAAGCTTCCAACGTGCGTTACTTGATTTTATAAATTGAGAAGCGATGCTCTTTTGCAAAACTTTTTACCTTGATATGTATATGTAGCAACATGGATAACAATTACATCCATTACAGAGTGACATTATTAGAAAGTAAAGAAATTTAAAGATTTATAAATTTATTTAATTGCCTCTACTTGCAGCATGAAATTGCTTCCATTATGGCGAGCTAGCGCATGCGCATTTTTTCTCTGTCACGGAATATGCTACCTGCGCATGTGCGTGCAGCAAATACCAGTGACATTAGAAAACACAGAAAATTCAAGATTCATGAATGCATTTAATTGCCTCTCTACTTACTGTTATGTCTGGCGATTGTAAGACTTCTTAAGGGATTTCGAGATAGTTTCCTCGCTTTGTGTTTGATATTCGTCGTCTGCATCGGTTGACACTCCCCAAGGATTTCTCTCATATACATTAGGAGTGTATGCAGCCGGCTTTATCTTATTCACCTCGTCGGAATGACGTAACCTTGACGCTGTTTTTCTTCGCACGGTCGGTATCAAACTGATGCTGCTAGATTCTCCGGGTAACGGCTTCAAATCAGATTTCTTCTTGCGTCGTTTCGTATGAGTCGCCCTCTTTGGTTCATCCTCTTCATCATCATATATATCTAAAACCGATAAACCCTTACATTTTATTCAAATTCCATTACAATCAAAACTCATTGCACCTGATCCAGATCCAGTTGCTCCCCCAGTGGTACGAGTTATAGTGGATAAATCCGACTCACTAGGGGTCACAAAGTTCTCTTTCGATTCTCGTACCGTCGATAATTGCTGCAAATTCAAAACAGTCCAGTGTAAAACTTTCTTAATATCTTGACGGAAATTATATGATGTTACTTTGTTAATAAATACTCGCTGCGGTTTGGACATGCGACTAAAGTCCGCAGTTTT
Organism: Tetradonia laticeps; assembly: GCA_025400035.1. Taxonomy (NCBI): domain Eukaryota; kingdom Metazoa; phylum Arthropoda; class Insecta; order Coleoptera; family Staphylinidae; genus Tetradonia; species Tetradonia laticeps. Next base: position 6,004 of record JAODVP010004113.1, read on the forward strand.
CCCTACTAATAGTTTCGTGATGACCGTTGTGCTTTCAGTGCTGTCCGAAAATTTTATACCTGGAAAGAGCGGTAGCGTGCGGTCATTGGCCGCGAAATCGGTGCGCATACCAATCCATTCGGAATCTTTGGCAGCGAGGGAAATTCCGCGTGAATGAGCAAGGGACACCTAAAAGCACTTCGGTAAAGTAGCAGGAACTGATAGGCTGTAACTAACTCACATTTGCATCTTTCGCCGACGAATGTATCTTTTCCTTTTCGGAGGCATTGCCGTTTTCTTTTTGCTCTGCCATTTATAGCTGCGGTACATGTTACATATAAAGGAAAGCAAATAAATGCATTTTTACATTAAATTTTGGGGGAAGCGAGTTTAAATGGACATTGATTTGATTACACTGTCGGGATATGTCACTTTCAAATTATTGCTTAGCAACAGTGTTATTTTCACTAATCTTAAGTATATACCTTAAGTCTTAAGTATAAATTAAATTCGAATCATTGATGAAAAAGATATGAGGTGTCGGTGGCGCATTGGTCAGCGTTGCCGACCATCTGGTGCGCGCCAGCATAGAGATTCGACCTTAAATCCGCATCGCCTATCTGGTGGTACACATTGCAGTCGCCAGAAGGGAAAGTACGGTCATAGAATTAAAAAATTCATCTCGTATCCGCAATTTCCACGCTAGAAACAGCCCTGTAATCCGTCCACTGTGATATTATAAAAATTCCTATGCAGAAAACCGTATAACCAAACAAAAAGCAACAACAGATGGCGCCATCACTACATGAAATATACGAAGGAAATCCAATAATTCCTCGTTGTCAGTAGTCCTTCGTCCACTGGATCAAAGGCTAGTAATTATACAACGAATCAAATAAATACCCCCAAGTCTTATTCAGACTGCATTGTCATACTAATAAAACGACAATTCATAAATTATATGTTCCTGAGTACTCTCCTATTGATTTTTACTGTTTGCTGCCCTCAGCGGCAGCAGATCCGTCGCGTAATTGTCCTATAACACAACGCGAATTGCGACGCAGTGCGAAACATCGATTACCCTGAAATTACTATTGTTCCTATTATATTCTATCGCCAAACAATGGAATTCAATCAGTTCAACTTAAAAAACATCGTAAAAGATGCTGGTGCTGCAATAACACGTGTAGTACAGGTAAGATAATAACTATATTCACTAGTCATTAGTTTTAGATATATTATATAATATCTAATCATTAAAATGACCTTCAAATGTACTGAGGATTACTGTAGTTTGCAGAAGAAAAAATCGGCAACGCCGAAAGAACCGAGCTTGACAGCCATTTTGAAAACTTATGGGACCGCGCGGATGCGACTAAACAATGGACTGAGAAACTTGTAAAGAATGCAGAAGCCGTATTAGTGCCCAACCCTGGTAACCGAATGGAAGACTTTGTCTATGAGAAGATCGACAAAAAGAAGCCACCACGTCTCACTAACATTGAATATCTGGGATTGGACATGATTGAATCCGGTAATGTTTTCGGTCCCGGGACTGGATATGGCGGAGCGCTAATTAAGGTTGGCTTGTGTGAACAAAAACTGGGACAAACTGAGAGGGAGTTTATCGGGGCCGCGGGCATGGGGTACACTCAACCACTCAGGAAATTCCTCGACAATGAAATGAGGAATATTATTAAAGAGAAGGGTATCTTAGAAAGCAAGAGGTAATCGGAATTATTGAAAGAAAATTATATAAGTGTAATTTAATATGTTGTGTCGTAGACTTGATTTGGACGCTTGTAAAAATCGTGTGAGGAAAGCGCGAAGCGCATTGGGACAACCAGCTGTAAGTTTCTAACACAACATATAAAAAATTGTTATACATTGAAATATTCTTCTTTAGAAAGATGGCGTCTCACCGGAAGTTGTCTTGGATCAGGTAAATATTGTCATTTAAATGCTACAGAATCAATACCATGTTTCTTTTAAAGGCTGAAAAAGATTTACGAATTGCGCAATCTGAATTTGATCGTCAGGCGGAAATAACTCGCTTGCTTCTTGAAGGAATAAGCAATTCACACGCATCGCACATGCGGTATTTATACGAATTTGTCGAAATGCAGGCTCGATACTACGCCGAATGTAGCAAGACTATGACAGAGTTGCAGGAAGAGCTCGCAAGGTAAAATACATTTTCATTATTATTTATAATTAGGGTTGCCAGGTGGCGAATAACCGGGCAGACCACTCAGTCATCAACAAGGAAAACCTTGACCATTTCCGGCTTTATCCCGATGCCTGGCGGCCCTATTTATAACAATACGTTCAAGTCTATCTTCTCAATGTTGTTGTCGATGTTGTGACTGGAAACGCTGGAAACTTTCAGTTCCGCCAAGCCTGGGCCTATTCTGCGGATCAATAGTGAAGATCTCGAACCCGCCGTGCCGAATACAAACTCATACATGTCGAATTCAATCGAGACCGCGGTCGAGGACATAAATCTGTCGAGAATTTAATGAGCCTACAAACCAAAATCATGGCCGCATTATCAAAATCTTTTTCTTTACTACAAAACTACTTCCTAACCTAGAAATTTGCTTTTATATCGTCTCTATAGTAAGTATTACATATGTAGACGTTTAGCTTTATAGAGTCGAACCCCTTTATAATGCAAGTTATTAGATACTCTACGAAATTATACCTAAATCAAGTGTAGAAGAATTAGAGCGTTCCTTGAAAACTTTACGTAGCTATATCTTCAAAAGTATTAAAGATAAAATTTGACATTTTCCATTTATATTTCTATTAACATCAACTGTAAGTGTGCCACAAATCAGAAAGGAGACATTAAATTTTAAGAGAACTAGTGAAAAGGTATTGTTAGCTCGAATGTTATGTTGTAAGCGGGTTCGACTAGTAGGTTCAATTAGAATATCCCGCAATAACAAAAATCCGAATCCCATGTTAAACACTGCACCGCTTTAACTGTGCATGTTGTGTTTTCTTATGTATATTGTCATTAAGAAGAATTATTATAACTAAATTTTACAATTTTCAGGTAAATAACTAAACCGTCACTCTTATTTACATTTCTTGTTGGAAAACAATCGAAAGAGTCTTCCTGCACATGAGATTTAAGCATCTCGTCGATGGTCTAATTCATCTCACTTCTACTAATTACCCATAAATAGCAAAATGTCTATAATAAAACTGCACATGTTAAAATAATGCACCACGAAAAAGAATGATGTTCGCAACTAACAATTAGTCAATGTTTATGCACTTATAGTCAATAATATTAACACTTATTAAGGAGAAATTCAATAAAATGAACCCACATTCATATTTAATTATAATGTTGTTGCACATCAATAAATAAAGTTATTGTTGTATTTGACAATATTGTCAGAATTATGTAAATGAAATTTTGCTGTTGATTTTGTTGAAACTTGAACTTAAAACGCTAGAGAATATAAATTATATTACCAGCTACTAGTGCCCATTATTTTGGTTTATTCTTGTTAAAAAGTTGTGGTTTGTTCATCCCAGATCGTCCTGCTCCACCAGGGCCGCCTGGTGGTCCTCCCTGTTTGCCAGCTCTACCATTGAAATTACCTGTAAAGTTATATTTAACGTTTTATGTAATGTAAATTTTATATACTGTTAAGTCAAATATACCCCGGGTAGAAGGTCGATTCCTTTGATTCTGCATTCCACCACGACCGCCGCCACCACTTCCACCTCCACCCTTATTATCCCTGGTTCTATTTTTCATGGTAGCTTCTTCCTTTACCATATCAATGACCTCATCAGGGATTCTCAGATATTTGATTGTACTGCCTCTAATGTAGCATTCCGGCATTCTCCAAAACTTGTCACCATCCTATATTGATACACATTTATGTTATTAGGATATTAGTACATCTTGCTTTAATTAAATCTTACATACCCTGGATGTGCAGATAACTTCGCGAAGAATTATGTTCATCCAGTTATCACAGCTGACCAAATGTCCATTATAGGTTTCACCGTTTTTCAGTTCTACTAACTGCGTAAAGAGATAACTTAGTTATAACGAGTTATTAGGGGAAGATAAATAAAATAATGTGCGAGTTATGAAACACAATCTAAACAATTTTTACAAATTTAGGTTAGAATATTTACCATGGGATGATTTTGTGCTGTTCTTAACAAAGATAAAGGCAACTAGAAAGAAAGGCATAATGTAAAAATTCATAATTGTTTTAGGCTATCATAATTACCATTTTGGAATGTTTTAGCTTCTTTTTTATTCTTATACAACAACGTATTTCAACGTTAAACTACCGCACAGTTGTTCGCGTTGTTCGGTCGTTCTGTCTGATGAATAGTTATCAATATATCATGTAGAGGGCGTGATATAAATACAAGAGTATATTGTGAATTATTGCTAATTCTTTAATTTGGCGATTTAATTGTTAATTCATTCAAATGCGTATTTGATATGTTAAGCTACGTAATTTTACCTATCGAATGACACAATTCGCCTAATTTTCACAAAACCAGAAGCACCGGAAAACAGTAATTAAAGTTGAGTAAATAGTTTTGACCATCTATCTGTTACTTATTCGCATTGAATTTTTGAAATGTTATTCTACATTAAAGTGTCTATCGAATAGCAGTATTTCAATATTGTTCGCAATACAGACAATGCCTTAAATTGTTAATTAAAAGCATATAATTAATATCTGATATGGGCATATTGGAATACACGAACGCGTGTAGTGTATCTGCGATGGCACGTTGATAGGATTTACAAGTAAACTTATGGGTAGAGGGCGAATAAGATCATGTAATCTTCTTACCGGCTTCAAGGTGAAACACACTCGCTTTTTAGGCAGTCCTACTCACTGCTTGCTACACTGTTTTGACTTACTAAGAATTCGCTTCTAATTTAATGTAATGTAACTTACTAATGCAAATACAATGTCTACCATTTTCCATTAATTATTTCAAATGACTATTATATAATTATACATGAAATTCACTATCAAATGACAGCAAGCACATAATTTTTGGTAAATTAAAAGCGCTGGAAATATATTAAAAACCTTAAAAACTGTTAATTTAAGCTACTAAATTAATCTTGTCGTCCTCATTGTTAATTGATTGAATCGAGTCTTTGATATGTTACACCACATTATTTCACCTATCCTATGACACCGTTCGCATAATTTTCCCGAAACCGGAAGTGTAGAAAATATAATAATTTTAGTTAAACGTGTCTAGTTAATAACTCATATGCGTATTTTGCAATGCACGAGCGTGTTTACGGTATTTACTATCGTCTGATGGCACGTAGACAAGATTTACAGGGAAACTTATGGGTAGAGGACAAAGAAAGTCACACAATCTTCTGTGCGGTCATTCCAAGCACAAAATTCACGCACGTTTCAGGCAGATTTACTCATTGCTGGCCGCTACACTGTTTTGATTTAGAATTTGTTCCATTCTCTTAATTATTTCAATTAGTTATTTAATATGTCACAGTACATAAAATTCTCTATCAAATAACACCTAATTTTTGGCAACGTAAAACTGCTGAAACCGATTAAAAACTCCCAATTATAAAGATTCCATTAAATTGTTCACTACGTAATTTTACCTATAGAATGACACCCGCCTCATAATTTTCACGAAACCGGTAAACATGTTAAAAACAGTTCATTATAGTTAATACATTAATTTTGACGACCTCATTAATAGAATTTAGAAATAACATATCCACTGATAAAAAAGAAAGTATATTTCTTTATCAATGTATGTTATTTCCAAATTCTAAATTTAATATTCTTCAGCTTTTCATTTATGGGAGCATACATAAAGCCATTGATTCAAACTCGTTGCACATATGTACTTGAAAATAATAATTTTAATAATCTTACAGACAAATACAGCAATAGAAATGGTTGTTATTTCCAGATGAACTTTCACCGGAACTGTGTATGCAACAGTGACGTCTCCGCAATACATAAATATAATAATAAACGGTAATGAGATATGGAATAATTATGATCTTACTTTAACGATCAACATAAACTTAACGAGTACCTAAGTGTACGATGCTCACAAATTTCGACCCCATTCCAATATCCACCAAGAATATCAAATATTGAAGTTAATTCCTAAAAAGTACATCAATCATAATATTTTCAGCTGGTTGCCAAGTTCCCCCTGGACTGATGCTTACATTAACTTGAACCGACGTGTAGAAAGTCTTAAAAATAATCGCACGAATTGATATTACTTTCTCGACCTTTTCGACTTGTGCTTGTCACCACTGCTATCGCGCGACCGTTTCCTGTCTCTATCGCGATGTTTGTCTTTCGAAGGCGACTCCTTCTTGGAGTGGTGACTCTTTGATCCCGAGGAATGTTTGGAGTGCGACGAATTACGTCTGTCCTTGTGTCGCTTATCGCGGTCGCGACTACTGTGACTCTCTCGCGAGCTGTTGTGTTTGTCTCGACTACTGTGCTTGCTGCTATGCTTCGACTTGTGCTTATCCCGCGAAGACGGCGGCGCGTTTTTCCGATTTTTCCTGTCAAACTCTTCACTGCGGTAATCACCATGTTCACGGTCTTCCTCAGCCGCTTCGCGTTCCAAGTCAGACCAGTCTTTGCCGGATTCTTCATCACTTGCTACAGATTAAAATGGTACATATTATGAAAAATAAATATAAATGAATAATAAAGAATATAAAACAAACCTAAACTTTCATCGCTATTACTTTCCGCATCGTCATCCTCATCAGTATCTCCTTCGGAATACTCAGAATCTTCTTCACTTTCTTCCGAAAATGAATCTACATCGGAAGGTTCATAAACTTCATCTTCTTCTTCACTATCCTCCTCATCTGGTTGATTCTCTTGATCAGATTCGGGGTCTAAGAAGGTCCAACCACCACTATCAAAGAATCCGTCTGGGTCATCAGTGATTGTTTTCATGATTTTTGCCCAATTTAATGATTGGACACCTTCCGCATATCTATAATTAGAAATTTAACACGTGTTAATGAGAGAATCCTCTATTAATTCCACTGTGGGTATTTTTGAAAGAATTCGAAAGTCGATGTGAAGAAATAATTGGGCGGAGCTACACTACTTCCTATTTTTGAATTGTGAAACGAACAACCAATCGAATTGCAGTCAGCACTTCATATATTTCATCTTTTTCATATCTTTTCCTAAGTGAATTGTGATTTTGTTTTTCGCAAAAAGATAAGCACAGACAACATAAGCAATGTATATTTAGTTGCCTATGTTACACTACTGCATTTTACAAGATTGTTATAACTTACCTAATATCGCATGAATTTAACCACTCCTTGACATGATCCAGCATGTTCATCGGAATCGCATTGACCATTGACGTGCGCCTCGCATAATCTTTGAACACAAATACCATGTCAAAGTTCTTCAAATGAAACTGCACACGTTCGAAATGAACGAGTTCCACATCTTCCAGAGTAATGACAAATGGCGGCCATTCTGTGAGGTTAACAAGGCATCCGGAAGTTGGTTGAAGTAAAACTGTAGATCGAAATGGTGCGCCTGGGAAACCTAGTTCTCTGAAGGGCGTATCAAACTCAATTTCTTGCTTTGTCATGCTTTCCACCTAAATTTTAGTAGAATAGTCATCGTCATGTAAATTTATTTCTATGTTTTATATAAATAATATAAAAAGTAAGTTGTATATACCTTTTCACAAAAACTCTTAAATGCAGTTTTTAATTTGTGCCTTAATTCCCTCTCGGATTGTTCTGCCGCTAAATCATCTCGATCATGCATGTGCTGATGTTTGCCTAAATCAGTTGTGATTTCACCGACTTCTGTGTAGAACTGTACGTCCACGTGTTTCTTCTTTCCAAACATAATCGCATGCTTCAAGTGAAAATGCAGGAGAATAATCATTTCACTGTCGCATGGTTGGAAAAATGCATTTTTGATATTGTTGTATAATATATCCACCTATAACAATACATGAAATTTAACTTATGGGTAATAAAAAAACGTATACAGGGTTGCCATCCACTTTTTCGGTTCAAAAATTTTTCTGATTTCAAGCCCAATAAATCGCTATTTCAGCGTTTTTACTAAAACGCGTTTTTTCGACTAATCCCCGATTTTTTTTAGAAATGTGGCAACACTGCAATATCTAAAAACATTACCTACCTTATCACCCCTAACCGAAGTGTACCGAAAACCATTCGAATGAGCTTCCAAACTCCCAGTCATCCTCTTAGTAACAATATTAGGACGAATATAAAGATCCTTCAACTTAGGATTACCCTTATTCTGCGACAATACTAAAGTATCTTGCTTAACTAAATCCTCTTTCTCCCTCTCCTCCGCTTCCCTAGTCTTAAACTTGCGCTGCACTTCCTTAATCAACCGAAACGCTGTATTCAAATTAGAAGAAGGCGGGGAAATCTCCCCAGGCTCCTTGGTATTAGTACTCCTATATGTCACTTCCTTAACAAAAGTAGCATCCGGCTGCTGGTAAGTCCCACCTTCATTTTTCCCCATTGTACTACCAGGATGAAAAAAATTAACTCGCAAATAAGTGTAATCGCCCTCAACACTTTGCGAAATATTCTTAATGGTGCTTATATGGAAAGGCACAGGGATGCCGTATATAGGTAGAATAACCGTTTCGAATTTCTGGTCAACATACAACTTCAATTCCTTGACTTCCGGTACCCGCGGCATTTGATTAAAGTTCTTATACGAAATCGTGTTCTTACGTATCTTTTCCACATCCTTGGCACCACCTTGTTTCGCAAGACGTTCTTTCGCCTTCTCATTGAGGGCTATCGCAAGTTCCTTTTGATGTTCCTTGCGTTTCTCTTCGCTTGTATGCTCGGAACGTAGTTTAGATTCTATAACAGCAGTACGTTTACCTCTACCCACCATCTCAGGTTTGGGTGTGTTCTCTTTCTCCTCATCATTCTCTTCGTCATCCTCATCATCCTTGAGGAAAATCCCAATGTTTTTGATTTTCTTCTTAGAGACTGTTATAACCGTAGCGGGGGAGCCGTCATTGACCATGACAGTATCAGCAATAAACAACGCATAAATTTTGCCTTCTTTATCAGCAGCCTCTTTGTTGGTCAAGGATTGAAAACCTAAATTCACATTGAAAACCATCCCTTTCTTAGCTTTAGCTGTGGTCTTTGCTTGGATTGTCAAGGAACTTTCACGAAATTCAATACCCATAGCGAAACCGAATGTTTTTGTCATGTGGTCTACAAGTACAGCCTTCTCTTTCTTCACATAACCTAAACCAGCTTCATATACGTCACATAATTTGACGCCATGTTGTAATTTTTTAAGTACTTCTTCCTCTAGGTTCAACAAAAAATTATAATTGGCTTCAATAGCACTGGTTGGATTTACAAGCAATGTTCTCGCAATATTAGAACAATAGCTCTTATACCTTACACCCAGAAAACAAATAATTGAACCAAAGTGCAATGTGTTTTTATCAGTAACTGCACTGAATTTCAAGCTGTAATTACCACCAGATTGGATGTTTGCAGGATAACACATGTCAACCTGCGTGGTGTCCACTCCACTAACATACTTTTTATCAGTTATAGCTGCTTCGACACCCTCACATAGTTTGCTGTGCTTAACCTTCCTATCAGAGTCGATTATCTCCATAATTTGGTCCTTGAGATACTTCGTAAAAACATCGACGGTCACCATACTCGCCTTTTTAATTGTGATCAACTCAGACTCTTCTTTTGGTGCTATGACATAGCCCAACGCTGAACTGATGTCAATATTTTCAAAATTCTCCTTTTTCAGTGCTGCCCTCCATGCGTCCATAAACTCACTAACGTAATTCTCCTTCTGGAATACTCCTAGTACTTTGCCATTCTTTGACTCTTTAATAGTTGATATCATTGTTTTGAAATTCGCCCCGTCCTTATCGCTCCTATCTCGTACTAGTAGCTTAACAGCTACGCCACCAGAATCCTCTTTGATGCTCTCGGTAGGCTTCAAGAATTCAATCTTCTTTTTGCTGGCCAAGAGACAAATTGTGTTTTCAGCAAACACCATGATGGTATCTGTGAGCTCATATCCAAACAGCCAGGTTTGCAAGGCTCCGGACTTGCTGTACACGGTATCCTCGTCGACGCCAACGGCCGTTACGAGGCAATCCATCTTGGAGAAGCCATTCTCGCCCTCCGGCTTGAGCCATGCTTGATATAACCTCTTCAAACGCCGCTGGAACGTCTCTTTATCGAGCTGCGCCATTGCGACCGCAAGCGGTGGTCAGCGTGTTCGCTGTTGCTCGCGTTGCTCGCTGCCGGTTTGGTAAACGTGGGTTTGCTGAGGTCCAAAACGGGTGGAAACAAACACAAGGATGCAACGCGTCCTGAAAGACCGCGCACGACGAGACGACAGCAAGGAATGCACCGCGCGGGAGTTTGCCGATTTTGCCCTCTTTTGCGCAACATCAAACAATGGTTGTCAAATGTCATTTTAATCGCTACAACTGCTACGACCTTGACAAAGTTAACGCGATTTTAACCAAGTTTAAACAAAACTAAAACATATTTACTACAATTTGTTAGCATTATTGATATTAATTATATTATATATGTTTTGTATTCGAAACAAAATTTCTGTATTTTATTAGATTGTTATTCTAGGAATTTTCTCTTGTAACAGTTGGCTCGATTGCTTTGAAACTGTCAATTGTCAAAATCATATTTGATAATTGTCATCATTGTCATAATTGTATCCCGTCATTTTAGAAAACATGTCAAGACACTTGCGAAAATAAATTTGCTGAGTGCCAGCCAAGTTAAAATAAAAAAATGGCATTATGTCGTTCGTTAAATTTGCGCTTAGTGTGGTAAAATTTAAACATTCCACGCAAATTCCATTCCTCTATATTAATGTATTTTTAGTCAAAGTAGAAGAGGTTATGCTCTATTCAAAACCCCACAAGCTCCACAACCTTTTAATTTATTTCCAAAGCAAAAAAGGGGATTTAAACGAGTTAAATGGGAAGATACTCGGCCAGAATTTGATCCTAGCACTCCTTTTGGACAAACTCCAGTGGATGTCTCTAAATTAACAATAGGTTCTTTAAGGAAGCCACTTGCTTTTACAATTGCTGTAAGTTAATGACACATTGTTTATACTACCTTACACGCAACATATTATAATGTTTCACAGTTTTCAGCAGCATGTTATGGTGGAGCCGTAATCTGGCAGTATGAAAACATGAGGAATAATGCAATGAGGATATTCAAACGTCCCAAC
>JAODVP010004223.1:4139-17285 GCA_025400035.1 Tetradonia laticeps
TGTTTGTTTTTCTTCGCTTGAACCTGTAACTTGAAATTGTACCTGTAATGTGACAATTTATATGTGAGTTGGGCAAAACGCTGTCAGCCCAGATTTAATGTCATAGTTGGGAATAAAGACTGAAAATATGACATTTAAGATGACATGTGGATGTTCCGCATGGAACTTACGAACAGTGTAAATTTTTTTGTAGGGGAACAGAAAAATATTTTCAAGTGAATTCTCAAACCGAGTATATTAGTCAAAGCTGAATAAATTATAAGCCGACCAATTAACGGTGTGTCAACTTGATACGTTTTTTCATTGATTCTTTTTTCTTTTCGGAATGGTGCGGTTTTGCACGCAGTCTTCACACGTTTCGGTTTTTTGCTCATTTAAATATATGCGCCACTGCAAAAAATGTTTAAAAAGCCAATTTGACAAAATCGCTGAAACCGCATCGTGTAAGTGATTTTTATGTAATTTTTGTTGACAGTAATTTGTAATCAGTAATAACATGCACGTCATGTTGTTAGGTGTTTAGAACCAGGCTATATATAAATTCATAATTTACTTATCTAATTATACAGCAAACACCGCTCCACAACTTTATGGAGTGCACATTTAAAATAGATTTAGTTGCTAGTACTTCTTATCACTTTGCACTATACGCTAAAACTGTCAAACAACTGTTGTAAGAAATATTAAACATGTCCCTTGACGACCTAGCAGTTGAAAACTTTCGCAAATACTTGCAGATTCCGTCAATATCGGCCGTAACTGATTATGGTAAGTAAATTATTACCTTAAATATAGTAAATTCAAATTCAAATAAAATATGATATACAATATACCAGCGGAGTGCGTCGAGTTTCTCATAGACCAAGCGAAATCCCTGAACTTACATTACCAAGTAATCCAACTCAAACCAAGAAGACCAATGGTGCTAATGAAATGGATAGGAACAAACCCTTCTCTACCTGTTGTTCTGCTCAATAGCCACATGGACGTGGTGCCAGTGGAGGAAACGAAGTGGACATATCCACCCTTTTCAGCACATATAGATGAGGAAGGTCGCATTTTTGCTCGCGGTTCCCAAGACATGAAAATCCTCGCTATTCAATATCTTGAAGCTATTCGAAAATTGCAATTGGATGGAATACGCCTGGCACGTACCCTAATTCTAACATTCCTCCCAGACGAGGAACTGGGAGGACGAGAAGGCATGAAACTTTTTATCGAAACGCCTGAATTCAAAAACCTCAACATTGCCTTTGCCCTGGATGAAGGTTGCAGTAGCGAGGATCCAACATCTAAAACTATGAATCTTCTCTATGGTGAAAAACATAAGTGGAGTCTCAAGTTCCATGTGACTGGAGATGTTGGTCATGGCAGTTTGAACTTGAACAATACTGCGGGCGAAAAACTATCTCATTTATTAAAAATGATGTATACCTTCCGTAGTGAAGAAATGAAAAAATCACGAAAGGAATACGGCACTGATGTAGTCTCTTTAAACATAACCAAAATTGAAGGAGGACAACAGGACAATGTCATACCTACAGAATTTATTATTACAACAGATATTAGGTTACCCCCAGGAGTGAACTTTCCAGAATGGAAGCAAACCGTAAACAGTTGGTGCTCCAATGCAGGGACCGGAGTATGGGCTGAGGAGATGATATGTGAAGTGCTTGATGTTCCAACTGATTACAAAAATAATCCGTTTTATGATGCTTTAATACAAACATTACGGAAAATGTAAGTACTGTGTAAAATTATAATATGGAAACGTTTTCAGAATTAATGTTTACAGGAACATTGATACGAATACCGTTATTATATGTGGGATATCTGATATGAGATATATTCGCCACGCTGGTATTCCAGGTATTGGATTCACACCACTTACTACATCCATGCTTGCCCACCAGCATAATGAGCATGTTTACAAGGAAGAGTTTTTATATGGGATTACAATTTATTATAATTTATTAAGAAATCTGGGCAATTTAGACCTTGACACTAATAAATAAACTGACCTCACATAATATAAACTGATTTACTTTGAATTAACTTGATATATTTATAATATTTTTCATTTGGATATCTCCTACATACGTTTAAAACAGCCTTCGATCTTCTGGTCCACAAAAGCTGTCTCGAATCAGATGTAAAAGCATACATCTACTACGGTTACAGTAACGTTTGCGTTTCGGATTTTCAATTGCCTAATATATTTCCATCCTTCAGAAATTTAAAGAGAACTTTTTGGAGCTAATATAATACGAAATATTTAAAAAAAAAATGCGACAATTATAATTGGTATAGCTATTATCTGATTCAATTTGTAGCCTCGGTGGCGCCGTTTACCAAGCTGGCTTGGAGTATGTGGATCAAACCACAGCTGCCTTGCTGGTGACAGACAATGCATTAATGGGGTTGGTTGGCAGGGGGGAAAGTAGGTCCTCGGTCATTGGAATACTCCTTCTGCAAGGGAGTTTGTACAATGGGCCCATCTTACGTGGCCCAAGTGCTGCCAGACGGTCGTCTGGCCTCCCAAAAGATAGATAGATCTGATTCAAGACATTTTCGACGTAGTTACAATGGTACATATCTCTGAAATTGGATATCTCCCTCTCACTAGACAAAGGCTAGAAGATCAACACCTAGAGAGCATTCTCCAAAGATTATTCTATTTATTTTCGCAGTAGGCTTATGACATAAACCTGTATAAACATTAACTTTCTTTCATTGTCTAATGCCACCATAGTTTTATAACCAAGTGTTTTTTGACCTTGTGCATATCTTTAATCAAATAAATAATTAATCTTACCTTAATATAAATTTAGATTACAACCTCTAATAAACAAGATCCAGACGTAAAAATGAATAAAATAATTTAAACAAGTGCAAATATTTTCTGATTATTCGATGCAACGTGGTATTAAGGGATTAGCACTAGCGTTTACTTGCGGTACCTTACGATTAATAGCATCAATTACATTGCTTATCATATACATACTTCAAAAGCTGAAGCTAAAAATAAATAAAGAATGCATTGTAGGGCCCCTCCAACTACAACAACAAAACAGGAATTGTAACGTTTTTTATAAACCTTCGCATAGCACGATCAATTTATATCTATAAAAACACTTATGATTTTCTTATCTCAAGTTATCCAAAAATACTATACTGCCAATTACAGTAAATACACTATTTGTAGAGTATTTAAGTAACGTCCAATTGCTTACAATTGCCAATCACTACTGTGTACTACACCGCAATATAGACGAACATATTATCAGCTTTAAAATATTAAATATGTCCCTTGACAGCTTAGCAGTTGAAAATTTTCGGAAATACTTACAGATTCCATCCATATCGGCAACAACTGATTATGGTAAGTATTCATCTCACAGAAGAATTCAGCATATAATTAAAATTAACCGTAACATAAAATTTTCGCAGTGGACTGTGTAGAGTTCCTCCGAGCCCAAGCAAAATCTCTCAACTTACACTTCCAAGTAATCCAAGTCAAATCAAGACGACCAATAGTTCTAATGAAATGGATCGGATCCAACCCTTCGTTGCCAGCTATTTTGCTCAATAGCCATATGGACGTCGTCCCAGTGGAAGAATCCAAATGGACCCACCCACCATTTTCAGGCCATGTAGACGAAGAGGGTCGTATTTATGGTCGTGGGGCCCAGGATATGAAAAACCTAGCCATAACATATCTTGAAGCGATTCGGCAGTTACAATTCGATGGAATTCGCCTATCACGCACTCTTATCCTGACATTCGTTCCTGATGAAGAACTGGGAGGTCGGGAAGGAATGAAACTTTTTATCGAAACGCCAGAATTCAAGGAACTCAATATTGCTTTCGCTTTTGATGAAGGTGCCACCAGCGAGGACCCTACATTTAAAACAATGAAACTTTTCTATGGAGAAAAACATAAGTGGAGTCTAAGGTTCCATGTAACTGGAGATGTTGGTCATGGCAGTCTCAATATGGAAAATACTGCGGGTGAAAAACTATCACACTTATTGAACAGCATGTATTCCTTCCGCAAGGAAGAGATGGAAAAATCACAAGAAAAGTATACCGATGTCGTAGCCTTAAATGTGACCAAAATTGAAGGAGGGCAACAAGACAACGTAATACCTTCGGAATTTATCATTACAACTGACATTAGATTACCTCCTAATGTGAACCTACCAGAATGGCAGCAAACAGTAAGCGATTGGTGTTCCACTGCAGGAACAGGAGTGTGGGCTGAAGAGATCGTATGTGAAGTGATTGGGGGTCCGACTGATTACAAAGATAATCCGTTTTACAATGCCTTGGATGAAACACTAAGGAAAATGTGAGTATTTGTAGTTTATTAAGTTTAATATTTGTAGATAAAGACAATTTTAATTAATATTCTACTATGAAAAAAAGGAATATCACAGCGCTTCCGAAAATTTTAACTGCAACAACTGATTCAAGATTTCTACGCAACATTGGTATTCCCGTGATTGGATTTACGCCTTTGACTAGCAAATTGTTGGTGCATGATCACGACGAAAGTGTTCCCAAAGATGAATTTCTATTTGGCATCACTATCTACAGAGAAGTACTCAAAGTTTTAGGAAATTTAATTGTCAGCTGAACCCTAGTCATTTCGATAGTAGTACATTCGTTATAATATAGAAGTATGTAGTTCAGTAATGTATCTTATTGTATAGTAAGAAATATATAGGGTAATAGCATTTTTAGGTATTTTTGGTCCTTCTAGTTCAAGAGTTACCAAAGGTTGGAAATTGTTTTCTATACTTCGAGATGATGTTTTCTTTTAATGGTACTTCAACTTATCATAAACCAACAATAAGTTTAATAAACTATTTTTTTAACTGATTATGTAACAACAGGCCGATGTACATATTACGATTAAAACACATTTCAAAAGTCAAAGCTACAATGCTCGGAATTTGTATGACAACAACTGTTTTTAAAGCACGTGTCCTTCACATAAAATGCTGGAAACTACTGCAAATATTGGTTAACTATGGAAATCATAAAATAGCATGAAATGTTTATTATTTACTTATATGGTACACAGATACCATTGAAAGTAATGTGAAAACGTGCATTTTAGTCAAGCATTTATAAATAGATTGCACACATCCAACTGCGCTTCAGTGTTCTTCCGACTTTCAGTGCAGTACAATCGCAGAGAAACTAAATCGATATTTCGCAAGGACCACCATGGCAACCCTGTATGCGACAACGCCCCACGATGAAGCTGCATCTATCGAGATTCTACGCAGATACATACAGATCGAGAGTATATCAAAAGAAACAAATTATGGTAACACATAGCATAACATCATTAATATTCCTTAGCAAATACAATTATTATTTTTAGAGGAGTGCGTTAGTTTCCTACGAGAACAAGCGGAATCAATCGGTCTAGAATTTAAAACTCTTCAAGTGCTACCAAATCGTCCAATAGTTATAATGAAACTTGAGGGAATGAAACCCAATCTCCCTGCAATCCTCCTCAATAGTCATATGGACGTTGTACCAGTGGAAGAGGACAAATGGACATACCCACCCTTTTCAGCCCATGTAGATGAAAACGGTCGCATTTACGGACGAGGAACACAGGATATGAAATCAGTGGGTATTCAATATCTGGAAGCGCTGAGGAGATTAAAACGAGAAGGAGCTGTCCTTGCAAGAACTGTATTCCTAACATTCGTCCCAGAAGAGGAAACTGGTGGACATGAAGGAATGAAGCTTTTTGTCAAGACTAAAACATTCTGGGATATGAATATTGGCTTCGCAATGGATGAAGGTATGGCATCGAACCAACCGGGGCGTTATTTGATGTTCTATGGTGAGAAACACAAGTGGATTGTGAAATTCCATGTAACTGGGGATGTTGGACATGGGAGTCTATTCATTCCCAATACAGCCGGCTCCAAATTAGCCAGGTTATTAAAGAGCATATACGACTATAGAGATGAGCAGTTCGAATTGGGTGGGAGGATAGTTACTAATACGGATAATGTTACTATCAACGCTACAATAATCCAGGGGGGAAGTTTAGAAAATGTTATCCCATCCGAATTCACCGTAGTCTGTGATATTCGCCTACCTCCAAATATAAACATCGAGGAATTTAAAGCAACTTTAAAATCATGGTCTGAGAATGCAGGTGAGGGATGCTGGATAGAAGAACTGGTCTGTGAGATAGTTGACAAACCTACTCGAATAGATGATACCAACCCTTACTATACTTCGATTGTTGACGTAATGCACAAAATGTAATTATTCGCGCCTTGTAATATGCATCTCCTTATTATTATTTTTTTTTACTACAGGCATTTCCAATTAATCCCGTCAATATGTTTTGGGACCACAGACGCCAGATTCTTACGAAATAGTGGTATTCCCACACTGGGTCTCTCCCCCTTATGCGGACCAGCAACACTACACCAACACGACGAGTACATAGACAAAAGAGAATTTCTAACTGGTATTACGTTGTTTTATCGCATTTTGTTAAACATTGGATATCTACCTGATTATAACTAATGCCATGGTGACTGTAATGGTTATTAAAAAGTAAATAAAAATACAATAATGTCAATTTAGTGTCAAGGATTCCTTCATTTACTAAATTTCCTGTGTTAACATAACATAATTAAAAAACCAAGATGTGTAACGAAGCGGACGGAAGTGGGGAATTGGATCAGATCGCTGTTGAAAATCTACAGGCATATCTTAGAATAGACACTGTAACCGATACAACTGACTATAGTAAGATGGCAAATCTAGACCTTTAAATCCACACTTCACTTTATTGAAGTTCTTAAATATCGCAAATTTCAGGCGAAGCAGTCCAATTTTTGCAATGCCTCGGTAAATCCGTCCAACTTGATTGCTGCGTAGTGAAGCTATGCCCAAATCGTCCGGTACTGATCATGAAATGGAAAGGAACATTCTGCTGCGCTCAGTCCATAGTGCTCAACAGTCATATGGATGTGGTTGGTGTCGACGAATGTCTGTGGGACTACCCACCTTTCGGAGGGTGCATAGACGATTGCGGCCGTATTTATGGACGAGGTGCACTTGATATGAAATCCTCGGGTATCCAATATATAGAAGCAATAAGACGTCTGAAGCAAGATGGCGTTAAACTCAAAAGAACGATTATTGTCCTCTTCGTACCTGACGAAGAATCTGGCAGTCAAGAGGGAATGAAGCTTTTCTTGGAGACGCCGGAATTTCAGGACCTCAACATTGGTTTCTGGTGGGACGAGTCAGGTGGCGTTAAGTGCAGTAGAGCATATGTACTCTACAACGGAGAAAAGCATAAATTCGTGGTAGAGTACCACATCAAAGGATGCCAAGGGCCTCCCTGTTTCAACGTTCAAAATACTGCAGATTCAAAATTATCATCGCTTTTAACGCATATCAATTGCTTCAAGAAGCAGCAGTTTCAGGAATCTTGTGAGGATGAGGAATCTGCAGACTACATATCCATGAATGTTACTAATATCCAGGTATTTTCCTCTACCGCTACCTCGAGTTTTGAATAATTTATGAATATTTAGCCCATAGGACAACCGAACATGGTTCCTAACGAATACGTCGTGACAGTTGATTCAAGATTGCCTCCAGATAGCTGTCCGGACGATTTAAAATCCATGATGAAGCAATGGTGTTGTGAGCTAGGGGAAGACTGCTCCATGGAAGAAGTTTTCTGCGAAATCCTCGACAAGCCTACGCCGCTGGATAGTCGATTTTTTACTCCTTTTAAAGAAACAGTTGCCGACATGTACCTTATACCTTCTCACAACAGATAAATTCTCATAATACTAGTTTTTTTTAATTTCCAGGGGTTTCCAACTTCAAACCAAATACAACCCTTGTACATCCGATGCACGCTACCCTCGCAGCGTTTGCATCCCAGCCTTTGGTTTCTCATGTCTAAACGGAGTATCGGAAACAAAACACGGCCAAAATGAATTCATCCAGAAAGAGAACTTCATCCAGGGCATTGAAGTATTCAAGAATATATTAGTCAAAATAGGCAACTTGCCTTGCTAGCCATTCAGCGTTTCCTTCCGCACGTATAACTAAACGCTGGGGAATTTCACATTCGCACAAATGCTGCAACTGCAGCTGCAACAAGTCCGTTAATAAATTATTACGGTATGCAACAATCTTGCAGCAAAATAATGCGCAATTTTACAGCGTTTACGGAATTACCATGATTACTACCTTTATTTTGCGCTGCTGATTAGAAATGCACGCCAGCTGGAAATGACAACGAGAGAGGAAGCATGTATTCATAATATAATCTTGAGAGGCAATAAATAACAATAATTGACATCTGAATCAGGCGCTGTTTTTTAACCCACCATTGTTTTAATCGTTTTGCTCATTTTTCAGCACGCCAAGGTAATTTGCGCATGCGTCACATGATAATGAACTTGAACCTGCAGTAATTATGGTTGTCGGCAGTAATTATACCAAGAATAGCAAATGATAAAATCAATAACCCCATAAAAAGACAATAGACCTCTGGTACACATGTGACACATTTACAAGCAGAAGTGAAGAGGTGCTGATGAATTTTCTTGTTATTGTGCTTATTCATGACTGCATTTTTTAATGATGCGCTCATTATTAACTCTTCGAACCAACATGTTTAAGGTTAGTTAAAACTTAGGTGACTTTAAAGCCAGTTAAACATCTTCTAACCTATATAAATTCAATAGAAAACACATAAATTCTCAAACATTGTCTTAAAGTCACGTGAAGATTCCGCTCACAGTTCCTAGTTATCTTCACCTCCTTCACGCTAGAACGAAGCGCTGATTTGCGTTGATTCGGTGAGAAACTACGCGAACGCGAAAGGGAATTTTCGATTGTGTGCACAATCATGCCGAATAGTTTTTATGCGATCAGAAAATGTCGATCGTAATTGCGATCTTCGACAATCTTCTTTATTGCACGAATCAGCAGTGACGATACGCCCGCAAACCAAGTCAAGTCAACCAAGGATGATGGCGAAGAAAGTGCTTCGAGCAATACACACGAGAAATATATTTCACACACTTCATTGACTTTTGACTTGCTTGTTGCTAGATATATTTTGATATTAACTAGTGATCGTGATCAAAAGCAAAAGTTAAAGTTTACATACAGAACCACTGTGATAACTAACACATCCCTCACTAGAAACAAGTTTGTAGGTAACTGAGTTTGTTCATAATATGTACCGAAATAACTGAAACGTCAAGTTCCGTTTATTATCAGTACAACCGACTATTTCCACCGAATTGGAACACACAACACAATAGATATCTTTCACATGAGGTTACCTAGTTACTCCTTGCTAGTTGTTGATAGTTGCATGTTGCATGTAATAACACACAATCGACAATCGCCCAACGAGCGATAGAGCGATGATAGCGATGTACTCCTAATGGCAAGGCTTCTAAGACTTCTAAGGCTTGTAAGACTTGTACTGTTGCAGAAAGTATGCTACACCACTCTGTAATTAACTGATACCTTTATAAGATGAGAGTGTCTGAAACTCCCATGATTAACCGTTTCATTAACAGGTGCATTGATAGGAAATAACTGTAAGTACGATTACGAGCTTTCCTTAAAAAGATACAATAGGCAATTATTAATTAATAATTTGCCATTTAACAGCAATTAATGTTATGTAAGGTGAACATATACAGAAGAAAACAGCTGTCACAGGTTGTTATCAGAATATTATAACTTGAATTTTGAAATAGCAATTTCATGTACCTACATGTAATCTGAAAATATTATTAAATGTCTTTTGAATTCCATTATAGTCATCCACGACTCGTGCAACGATAAAGCAGCGTACCATAAATTCGAATAAGTTATAAAAACAATAAAAATGCGTAAACCCGAATCGTGATCACTTGCAATTCATTATCATCGGTGCATCGCGTTGTTATTCGCGAGTTGGATGCGCAATAAAATTTATCCACACTAGCGCATCATGCACGTTTCAATATTAATAAGTGTTTCAATCCTGCACGAATTTTATTCGTTCTGCTTGCATTGTACATTACAATAAATATCTTTATGCAAAAAGTGAGTAGGTATCGTTTTTTTGATATTGAGAAATCGCTTGTTGTAGCCATTAATGCCATTAAGGTAAATTGGCATTAAATGGTGTTTAATCGAGTAATGTCTATGGATTATCGTTGTTAATGTACTGAGCAAAGGTTTTCATCGTGCAGTAATAAACGTGTTAAACGTGAAGAATGCAATATTTCTTTTTTATGTCCTAGTAGGAAAGTAATTAATTGAATGATAGAAATTAATACGAATTACCACAGAAATACCAGGGATTGCTGGTTTAAATAAATGATATTTTGTAAAATATACCGAAAAAACAAGTCAGGATATTGCGTAACTTCAAAATTTACATTTACCGAACAGACATCAAAGTTCGTGTTTTCTTTAAAATGTATAATAACAATTAAAGTAAATAGTAGTAGCTGAATTATCTGCAAGATTAACTAAAAGATTAAAACTAATTGAAGCTAAATAGCAATCACTTTAATTGGACTTTGAAATATCATTTCACGTTCCCTGAATATCCTGATCTCAGGAACTTATGAATTCCGATGTTCTGTTACGGAGTTATGGCATTTTATTGTGCTGTACAAATGGTCCAAGAGAATTTTTAAGAAAGTAAAACTCTTTAAAAAACTTTCCGAAATTGTTTAGATCTGTATTCTAATTAGATATGATTTTGATATAAAAATCGAAGGGTCTTCGGTAATTCCTTACGCAGTTATTCCATTTTTTTTATTAGTTGGATTGCGCTAAAGAGCATTTCTATGCACTTTCTATTTTTATTGCAAATTCCATCATCCTGGAACTAGAACTCTATCAACAAACTTCCGTAGGTTGATCAAGGATTATCTCTGATTGTGAGTGTTTTGATAGCAGAAATTTCTAGTGTACCAATGGTAGAAAAGATCACAAATCTGTACAATAGTTAAACGTCACTTTATCAGCTTCTATGATTACTTTATGAAGACATTAATTACTCTGAGCGTGTTCGTTTGTTGAATTGCTTGATCAAAACGCACTTTGACAACATGACGTTATCTACTCCTTCTGGTTCGAACCAAGTTTAATGAACAAACCTGTTGTTATTTGCAATTGTTCATCACTTTTCCTTGTTACAAATATTTTCGCATCAGTCATTCATTCATATTTTTAATTTCGGCGTCGTACGATTCCTCTGATTGTTGCTTTACAATTCGAATATCTAATTGCCTCAGTGCCGATGGGTAACGACAATAAACCAATATATGCCCACCAATAAATGCCCGCGGGTACACGG
The DNA here is from genome assembly GCA_025400035.1 of Tetradonia laticeps. Classification (NCBI taxonomy): domain Eukaryota; kingdom Metazoa; phylum Arthropoda; class Insecta; order Coleoptera; family Staphylinidae; genus Tetradonia; species Tetradonia laticeps. The sequence goes on from JAODVP010004223.1 coordinate 15,532, forward strand.
CGTCTTATTGTACAACTGAAATAAGTGGAAAATTTAAACAAATTACAAATTTTAAAAATATTCTAAATTATTTCGAGCATATAGGGTATCATAGAGTATGTAAGTTGTTGGCAACAATTCTAATGTGATTCAAAAACACGGACAGCCATAAACACGGATATCCCTTGTAATTGCAGCAACACATCGCCGTACGGTAATATAATGCGTCATAAAGTGGAGGAAATCGCCTCCATCCCAATATAACATATAAAGATTTGAACGAAATCGTAGGGTGCAATATCTGGTGGTTCTTGTAAGTGTAACCCGCAAGCAAACAATCTAAGCAACGTTTTGCGACTTTGATCAGGATAGAAATCAATATAATATCTATGTATATGCATACGCAGTAAGGTGGAAAAGTAGACTTAGAAAATAGGAAGTCTAATTCCCGCAATAATAGAGATTACTCAAACGTTGCTTAAAATTAACCATGCCCCATGATCGCTTTTCAGGTGCCATAACGTTTGAGTCGCAACATATTTTGATGTATTCTGTATAACGTCTGTTGAATATAAAGGTCCGTTAAAAACTTTTGAAGACACATCGATTGTCATTGCTATTGTAATATTATATAACAATGACAGATGTCGTACAGAATACACCAAATTAAGGTCTATTAAAAGTTGTTTCCACGCAATACATACTTTATGAGTATTGTTTGTGGTTTACAAAATCATTTCATTGATACAAACTACACTGAAACCTCGATCTCCCGATCCCCGCACACTCGGAATTCCGGATTACCAGTGCTGCGTCAACATGCGTTTTTATCTAGAATGTATTGTGATATTGCACTGTAAAAATTAAAATGTTTCGTTCGAAGATGGTGTTTTTCATGTAAAGTCCGCTAAACCCGAAAAATCGTTCAGGTTTCAGTGTACTTCCCTAGCAGCTTTCTATATTTGGATTAAGTATGTCAAATTATCCAATGTCTGAGTATATCATCTTGTCATAAAGTGTTTAACATAGAACCGTAAAAATCTAAGATAATGAAATATTTCGATGAAAATGGTGCTCAAATGGTGCAAAAATGGTGTTAAAATTTGAAATAATTTAAAATGAATAATAGGACGTCATTCGAGTGCATATTTTCACAGTTGAATAAAAGTCGTTTTAGTCAAGTTATGGGATAGCCAGTATCAATTGATTCCACGTTCCTAGTAAATGACATTGTTCGTTTTAATCGTATTTTCTAAATCACTGCTTTGTGATATGTATTTATTAATTACCTATATACTTGAATTTAACACTTTCTGCGGAAATATAAGTCTCCAATCTCTTTCACAAAAGTAAGCGACTATACCTACCATCATTAATCACTTCGTAGATCTCTACACAGACAAATTTTGTACCGTAAATACTGAATTACCATCAAATAGGCGTTGGAATGATGAATGCGCAGTGTTTAATGGATATCATATAGCGCATATATTCATCTTGCACTGTGCTCAGTTGCGAGAATTAGCAAAGTGAAACAGGAAGTGCAGCGCAAAGACTGAATGCTTAGAACTTCTTAGCGGAGGATAATGCTTTATCACTATCACTAAATGACTTAACTAGACATGTGTGCATTCATAATGTCTCTTACTTAAACTTTCATTGTGCTAAATGAATGATTAGTCATTTGCTACACTAAACTCGAAGTACTTCGCATGCAATATTAAATTTAACTTTATTTAATTTTACTGCCAACTAGACCAATATCTTTTAAAGCA
>JAODVP010004667.1:0-17239 GCA_025400035.1 Tetradonia laticeps
CGTCTGATGGAATAAGGATTCCAAATTTCGTGTTTTGAACAAATTTTGCGTTATTTCGTGATCAACAAAAAATCACACCTCTAGCTATATTTAATAGAGGTGCGTAGTACCGGTAGTAGCACCAAAGAATATTCAAATTTTTTGCAGGTTGATCATGAGTATCTCCCCTCAACACATATACCTTACCTCCCAACATACAAACCTGTATGCATAGTTGGAAATAACTTGTGTGGATATAAGGTAATGGGAGCATTGGCGAATAATGAGTTAAGTCACGCAACCTCGTGCCACCTCGTTTTCCAACCAAAATCCATATCTTTTCAACTATGTATATAAAAATTAAGCTTTATAATCAGCAATATGACTACTGCATAAAGATCATAATACTATATTCAAGTAGAAATTTAATGACAAATAATTTTTAATTGTTTATGAAAATCTCTGAGTTAAATAAATGGGGAAAGTCACACAAAATTTTTCGTAAATAATTATCACATTTTACTCATTGCATATGATTATTTTCGTTGCGATTTGCTGAACTGTCACGTCCTTTTATTGTCCTTGATGTTGTCAGTGTGTTTAGCGGGTTCATCTAAAAGTCTCAAAATAGCCATTTGAGATTTTCGTGTTTGAGCAATGTGCATATCTCCCACAATTTCTTGATCAGTCAACTTTGTCCGCGGTTCCAAATTCGATGTAGACTTAACAGCAAGTTTATTATTACTTTCACCCTTCTTTATTTCATCAGCATTTATTTTTTCCTGGGATTCTGAATGAGAGAAAGAAAAAAACGAAGAATTGCTGGTATTTTGCACTTGTTTACTATCCTCACATTTGTGGTTGGCCTCATCTTTACCAATCATTGGTAGACTTTGCTTACAACTAATACACGCTGTCGAACTTTTCTTTCTTTTCACGTCCGTAAAGGAATCCGTTGATTTTATAGGAAAGAGGGATGGGGCCTTCCTTATATCGATATCATGCTTATTAGGAGTGGATGAATAAACTCTATCGGAAGCAGTTTTCAGTTCTTTCCTTCTTGCTGTTGACCTTGACCTCGTCCTTGAGCCAGGTCTCGTTTTCTTGCTTTTACCCCATTGATAACCTCCGATGAATCCTTTCATTTCGTCATAACATCTACAATCCTTCCGTGTAGTGCCCCTAAGCTCATCATGCCGCCCTATGCTATCTTCTTTTTCGTTAGCATTATTAGTACATTTAACATTGACAGAAGCTTGAGGTAAAAATTCGCCAGGTGGAGCCGCAATTGCATTCACATAATCCATCTTATAACAACAATTTACCACATAATTTAACGATTTCGATTCTTTAGACGGTTCCTTTGCGGTCATTGGACTTGGTCCTTGTTCCCCCTGCTTTTGTTTCCAGTTGCTTGTATCATGCTTCGATTCACCCAATTGCTTGAAACTTTTCATTAAAGGGGGTTGAGAAATGGATCTGTGTCGCAAAGCAATTCCCGTATTTTTATTTCTCTCTCCTTTTGTCTTTGGATTTTTACTCGTTTTCGATGTTGTGGCATGAGTTCGATTGCTATTGATGCTGACAATGTTTTTGTTCGTATTACTCAAGATTTGATTACTTGGTCTTGTCTGCCACTTGTTAGGTTTGGCAGCATGTTGAGACATTTGTGCGATTCCCTTATGTGAACGTTGCCTCAACGGGGATTTACTATTGCACCCGCAGTTCTTTTTCACAGTTTGGATGCTTTGAAGAACCGAATTGGAATGTGACGAATCAATCTCTATAAATGAAAATTAATTTTAAAGTGGGAAGGAGCGTGGAAAATTCTCTTTTTGAACGGTTTGCCCTAACGTGCGTAGAATGTTTATTAAGAAGGGTGGATATAGGTTTAATTGAATGGCTAGAATCGTACATGGTGTACTTAACAGATTCACTGAAATCGAAGCTTTAATGAGACAATAATACGATTTTGCTTGCAGACGGTTTATTTGTGTATACGGTGAAAAACTATTTATCCACTATTCTCTAAGTCGAGAAAAACACACATTATCCATGGAATAGTAGTTCAATTAAAACGCATTTCATGACGTGCAGTTTAAAGACTGATGTTTCTACGAATCTCTCTGTAATTGTACTTACCAATGTTACTTGGACGAGATATTAAGTACATTCTATTACATGTTTCCCGGGTATAAAACAACTGTAGTAACTCTTCACCCACAGGTGTATGATAGATAGGATCACGTTGTAAGAGCTCCTGCTCCAAATAATCAGCGTAATTCTGACAATTTAAGTCGGAATCCGCGTCATCACAGCTACAGAAATCACGAGCTTTGTGCATCGCAATGATAGCATCTAATTGCGTCTTCAGATGATCGTTATTATTATATGCCTAAAAATTGCATGATTGATAATGTTAACAATGAAGCAGCTTTTAGAATTATATATTCATAAGCTTAATTAAATTAGGTTAAATATTATTAAAAATAAGTACATACTTACACTGTACAAATGTTTTAACTTCACTCCAATTACTCTGGAAACAGCCCTCTCGTTAATGATTGGATTAAGCAACAAACTGTAGAGAATTGGATTAATATACGGCAGGCAACACTTGTGCGGAGTGTCGATAAGTATTTCAAGCACCGAAACAACTCGATCTGCAATCCGTTCACAACGATTCCGTGCCTCTTTGTTGATGCATAAATTGGTTAATAGAGCAACTGAATACTCAGCCTCGTATGGGGACATCTCATCATGGTTCCTTTGAATGAAAGATATTAACCATTCCATTGTACCTTAACAAACAAATTAAGTTAACTAATGCGGTGAAATTATAGATAGATTAGGCAAAAATCTTACCTGCAGATATAATAACCTCCCTCATTTTGTTACTCAAACTCAATTTTTGCACGGTGGCCATGGTAAATTCACGCGTTAAATCGAATATTTTAATTCCCGGAAGTTTGCCCATTAAAATGGGAAGGAGCATTACTGTGAGCAAACTAACATCGCGTTCTAAGTATAATCGGCCCATTGATAATGAAGCTAATGTATTGATGAAACGTGCAATTTCCTCCTGAAAATTATTGCATGCAATTATTAGGAGGTCAAGGTTGAAGATTGCATCTGAAAATGATTTAGTTACCTGTAAAGGATGAGGCGTGATTATTTTCTTCGGACAATAGAAACTCTCAAGGAATAACTGTCCATATGGTGGCACGGTATTGAAGGACAAGACGTCGTTTTTCACATAGTTTAAGAGATGTTTTTCTCGCACGGCCTCGTTTGTACTCGTTAAACGCTAAATATGAAAAGGTGCTTAGTCACACAGGCACAATTCAATTGTAAATTTTCTTTAATTACACCAGATCATATAGAAAAAGGGATTCGGTTCATTAAATCAGACAATTTATACTAAGGAACCAGGTGATAACGAACCAACTACTCCATTTATCTAAGTTATCAGGGTGTCATTGTATTCAGAAGTTAATGTTAACCTACCCATCTTAAAGCCTGTAATAACTTCATTTTAATCTCAGAGGTCTCTTCAAACAGAGCAGTTTTGAGTGCGCACCAATTTAAGTCACAGCTATCAGTTTTGAATGCGTTCAACGTCTCTCTCTGTTGTGTTGCCATATTTGAGTCATTGTAGTCACAGCTTGTGCTATCTGTGTTGGTAAAGTCGGCGCTTTCTATCAAATCAACGTTAGATGGAAAAGTGCGAAGAAGAAACTGCGTTTCATCACCATTTTCCTTGTTCCGCATCGCAAACTCTTTCTGCAATTGGGTCTTTTGCTTCTCCAAAATCAATTTCGTTTTTTCTTTAATCATCGCTTGATAATTATGCGTTATTTGATTTTCTTTCATATTGGCATGTAATTCGCTTTGCGATATATCATCCGTTCTTGAACTACTTTTACTTCTTGGTGCTTTTTGCCTGGTAATTGGACGTAAATTTGATTTGCTTTTGAAATGACTATAAGACTTTTGTTTATTCTTGACACCTAACTCAGGTTTACGCTCCAGCAAATCACTATCGTTGATAACCTCAATATTCCGCTTAATAGGTGATTTGAGAGCAGCATGCTTGCTAAAAGATTTATTCATTGGGAGAATATGTTTATTCTTTTCATGTTTTCGATTCACATTATCTTGTAAATACGACGCCGATCGACTTTTACTCAATCCGCGATGACTACAAAAGGAACTTGGCCGATTTTGCACCTTCAAACTCGGCAACGTGGCACTTTTATTCACAAGGATTGATTCAGATCTCTCCATTTTAAATTGACTGGGAACTTTTAAAATGATATCGGTTGTAAGTTGCTTTGCACTATGTGATTCGGTGTCTTCCTGGGAAATATATTCCGAAGATTTTGAACACTTTGGTGATTTTTGTAGATTTGCCATTTCGTCACTAACCATGGGGGAATGTAAGTCTATCAAATTGATGGATTCATCTTCACTGGACTTTTTAACGTTTATGAAATATTGAAAGCTGTGGTCATCGACGTCAGGAAACTGACCTATCAAATCTGGAATGTTCCCAACCACGGGTTTACTTTCCAATGGAATGTAGGGGTCTGTTTGGAGTGATAACGGATTGTTTGATTCATTTGAACTGTTGATTACGCTTGATTCCACTTGATACTCCGTTCTGTCTTCGGTATCAGGGTAGGTGAGTTGGGTTATGCTGTTGAGTTTATGGCCTTCTTCAAATTGCAGATTATTATCAACGGGGTCTACACCATGTAGTAGAAATACGATTTCGGTTGAGCAATGTGTTCCTGGATACGAATACAAGTCGTAAATCTGTTGATGATACTGTGAGATGAGAAGATGACGTGAGTCAGGCTCGAGTTTCCAAATGGCGTTGTTAAGTCTGGTTGCTAAACCTAAGGAAATGTATTGTGTAATATTATGTACAAACGAGATTTATAAAATGTATAATATAATGGAATAAAGCATATAAAATAAGAGAAATAAACCTACGAATTAGTTTAAGGTGATTAGCGTGTATATCTTGCAACATATGAAAAGATTCTTTTAAACGTTGCAAATCATTGGGATCCACAGCCTTGCCATTGGCACACTTCTGAAAGATTTCGTGCAGTTTATTTTGAAAGTGTGCAAACAATACGCAATCGGGACAAGCTGTGCGTCTAGGCGTTGATTCGTTAAGAGTAGATTTTCGATGGGAGTAGGGTGCGTTTGCAGATTTGGTACAAATGACTCTTCGGAGGTTGGAAGTTTGTGCACATAGGATTTCACTTTTTACTTCAGTTTCTTAAAATTATTATCAATAAATATTAACTTGATGTACACGTTGTTGGAAAATTTATGTGGAGTGTAGGAGGCGAAGATGATTTTTTATTTCGGGATAAAAAAGCACCTTAACTTTCACTGAACTCAGTTTCCCATACATCTCATTCAATTAAACGCATATCAAGATAACAGCACATGTTCAAAATGAGTTCTGCAATGGCCAATTCTGTATCACTTACTTTGAATATCATATTGTCGCGACGCATGAAATGTCTCTAAGGAAATGCTAGTGTTCTCCAGAGGAATATGCTCGTTGATATTAGGAAACAGTAAATCACTTTTCTTGTCGTTTACAGTGCACTCAACATTGCAGGTTTTCTCGCTCCTAGATGTGGCGTCAGACCCAGGTTTGTCCTCAAAGTAAGGGCGCAAAACTAAAGTTTTCGCGTGTTGAGGGCTTGTATCGATTTCACGGTCGAATCGCTCACGGATTTCGGAAAGGAAACGCTCGGCGGTTTTGTGGAAATCATTTGTCTCTAGAAACTATGTGTGTGTTAATATTTTCAAATCATCGTCAAAATTGTACAATATAATATTCATTTTATGAACTTTGAGGAAGCTGTATGAAAGACCACGTCTAGTACGGTAGTACAAAAATGCGATAATTTATGACAGGTAATGGTTACCAAGTAGATAGTTTTGAAGATCACATCGTACATATCATCATTTCTGAAAAACAAAAGAAAACTATAGCTTTATTGAAAATGAGATTTTTAGATAAAAATGAAATTAGGAAGTTTTTGCAACTCTACATTTTAAAATTTAATTAAAATTGACTCTAAATTATACATCATCTATTTTATCAGGGATGCACAATTCTGGCTTAAATACTTTGGTCCTATTTTCAAATTTAATGGTATTATTATTAATAATATTAGAAACATACTTCTCCGTTGCGTCAGTCTCCATATTCGGCACTAACCATATCTGTTCCTTCCCTTTATAATTGAATTAAAGTATCACTGGATTTGTATTATTCTAAAACTATGAAGTAGAACAATTATAGTAAGCAATTAAAACATTTATGCAAAAATCTTTTAAAAAATCAGTAGTTGAAGAAACTTTCTGAACAATATCCGATAAGCACGGCACGAAATCACATTTATGTTTATCGGCGTCTGCACCGGCTCGGAAGCCACTGCTGACTAAAGTCTGTTGCAAGTGGTGCGTTTCAGCAGCCCCCATTCGCGTGTGTTTGAGGTAATGAACTGAAACTGTTATTTTCAGCGCACTAAACTGCGAATATTCCGGCGCAAAGTAGGTAAAACAAGCGAAGGAATAAAAAAAATTGAAAGAGGAAAACAAGCATAATAAATGAGGATAGCGTGTGTGTGAGAAAGTAAAACAATGAAAGTGTTGCTTGCTTATATAGTGGATGAGGTCCAACAAGAATATACATAGTTAGGTATTTAATGCGGACTATGGTAAAGTTAGTAACTGTAGTGATGGTATGACCTCAATAACCCATTTTTAATTTTAATGCTATATGGTTGAATAATGTGTAATATAATGCAAAATATAGATAAATAGAATAACTGATATAATGTGCCTCAAAATTATCGGATGTTCTTTCAATTGCACAGAAAGAGTTAAAAACTCTGTATTTTCCTGCTTGCGGATTTTATTAAAAATTAATATTTGTTCTCTGATTCGATTTGAAAACGACTACGATAATATTTATCCAATAAACAAAGTGATTGATACATTGCATGCGCTTACCTAGATTTGTTTTGCCAGTGCATCGACTTTTCTCGCAAACACACTTCAATTTACGGTTGCTGAAGTACATTTACCCGACTTCTCGTCACTCCTTCACTTCAACAACTAATTTTTCTTGGGCAAGCTCGTAATATTCGTATTCATGCGATAAGTCGACAATTGATGCCTTGTTTAGTTGATCTAACCTTGATACACTTAATTCACGTTTCGTATGGTCATTCCTACATTCCAGGAAGGAAAAAGAAAAAATCATTTACGTTATAATTTCAGATGACTAATGACTAATCCTACTTTGCTTGAATTTATGATATGTACTTACTTTTGATTTATGATGATGTTAACAGATTTAATGTTCCTCACTGAATTTGATTATAGTTTGTGTAATATTTAATGAATGTGGAACTATTATATTTATTTGAATTTAGCGAATTCGGTCAATTATTTCACAATAGTATTTTTGAAGTTAAATTTATATTAATTATTTGACATGTGTCATTTGAGCATCTTAATTTGTAATAATATGTCATCATGCACTTATTGTTAGTGCATGATAGGCTACCCTTTGTATACTTTGCGAGTAAGGAAGTTGCAAATTGACCCATACCTACTCAGCCATCAATAGATATATTTTTCTTCAGTTAAGTTTAAAATACATTTACGAGTTTACTTACATAAGTCGATGTAATGCGTCCAAATAATGTCCCCCCCATGAAACAAGAAACAAGTTATCAGAACCTCGCATGTGCACCAGGCGAAATTGTCGCAATATTGGCACATGCGACCTGTGCCGGCGCAGCCATTCCGATCGTCTGCATCGAAATAGACCAGTGCCAGGCACGCAATCCATTAAAAGCTGTTCAATATTCGTTATTTGCGAATATGAATAATCATGTCAATAAAACATAAAACAATAAATTGTTAAACATTCACTTTGAACATTCAAAGTCTTTCTGACGGAAAAGTAAACATATATCACCTTGGAGAGAAAGTGTTACGGTAAATTCAATGAAGTAAACCTGACCAGCCTCAATCTCACGTACACGCGTGTTACCACTCACAACTACTCACAAGCACTTACAAACATCAGCGTAAGGCGACGGTATTATTCCATTAATTTAACATTTTTGTAATTACGATATGTATTAGCAATTTTGCTGTCGGACGAAAATAACACATAACTCGTGGTTATATAGCATGACAGTCACTATTAAAAAGTTCATTAAAATTATTTTAATAAGACGAATCTCGTTCAATTGGGTGGAAGGTATATATGAGTACAGTATGTAAATATGTATACCAAAATTATAATTGGAAATGACATTAGCGTGCATCATTTGAGTAACGCAAAATGAATCTCATTCTATTTCAATGTCAACTAGGAAGCAATTACATGTTTAACATTTTCTAGAAATTAGTAGATAGATAATAAAACAAGACGAGACAGATTGCAAATAACACATTATTTGCAATTCTGTTTTGTGCCATCTCTCTACAACACTGCATGTGAAACGCAATAGAGATGGAACATGTAATTAAATCAATGGAAATTATGTTGACGTCAATACGTCTGTCGTATGTTTTTGATTACATTGGGGTAAGTCTAAAAAAACGAGTATACCAAAATACCGCTTGGTATTATACCTCAGAAGGTATAATATCAAAATCAGATCCAAACGTAAACTCTACCATTACAAAGATGAAGAGTCAAAGAATTCATTACGCGAAATTAGAATGTTGACTTATCGCGCGTAGTGGAAGGGACAGCGCCGCGATGTTGATGATACTTTGCGGTATATTCAAATTTATATTTGCTATAACTTGTGACTAAGACAAAGTAAGACTTCTAAAGCATTGACAGTGACTTTTATAAGGTATTAGGAAGAAATTAACAAACATAATTCTAGATTTACCCAAGACGAAACGAATTTGGGAAATAATTCCATAATCTACATTAGATTACCTGGAGCAGAACATAGCAGTTTTGGAAAATATTCATTTTTGTGGATTTGGTGAACATTTGAAGCGAAATTTTTGCTCTGTTATCGGAAAATAAAGGGGAATTCATTCATATTCACTGTAAATATAACATATTGAAATTTCCCTATGTACTTCTGAGGAATTATGGATTTCAAAAGTTAAGTTTTGATTAAAACTATAGAAAATTGTTCCTGTTATGCTGTTTGACTCGGCACGGAAAGAGGTGCGACGCAGGGAAACGTACCGCAACTTTGAAGTTATTTTGCTGCATTACGGCTATAATCGATTATACTAAAGTATTCACATTAAATTCACGGCTGTATCATAAATACAGCTAAACTGCCTTATTGTCTAAATAGTCATAAGATTTAGAAGGAATTGATATATTGAACGCGGTATTATATATTATAACAAAATAGTTTAAAAGTATAAGAGAGAACACAAGAGAATCCAAATAGAACATCAATGGGCCAAAAATTATCAAGGAAATATTTTCTATTATAAAATGGCGTCATTTTTTTAATTAAAAAATTAGAACATCCAAATAAAATTTGAAATCTTGTAAAGGTACTTACAAATTCTGCTTATTGCACTGTTGAATGTCAAAATATTTAATACGCCAGAACCAATTGAAAAATTTGAGGAATGTCAGAGAATAAAAGACTATCGCCAATGTTACAAAATTCAATCAAAAACACATCAGGAATAAGTCCAGCCCAGATATTAAATTAAATTATATTATATATTAAATCACACTCTAATAAATTATTCATTAACACATTTACTCCTTATTATTAATGGTATTCAGTACCAAGTGAAATACTTTTTTAATTGCTTCGCATATTTAATTGTTGTGCGCTAAAACAAAACAAATTATTAGTTTCGTCTAATAATAACTTCAAACATTTTGTTTAAAATTCTATGCAACACGTAATACTTGAGCATCCAACATAGACAATATCCACGCATCACAATTGAATTCAAATAATTAAACTTACGTAATTACTTGCAGGTAAATCCAATACAGCAGCTCCAAAACTTGACAAATTCGAAGCAATCTTGACAATAACTTTCTCCATTGCCCTAAAAAACAAACAGGCTCTTAATTACTTCCCAAATGTTGCCAATTCACAATTTGCCAAGGTACTTACATAATTCAGTTATAGTTTTTGAGGAAATTTATATTACTACGTCTTCTTAAATGTAATTTTAAGTTAGAATGCTTACTCTTCGCGCAACTTCACGAATACGAATGAAGCATGTGGAATAAATGCCTGTACATAAATGACATTATTTGATTTTTTCTAAGTGCACAACTCAGTTCAAGTGAGTACATCGTTTACAACGCTTGTATGAATATCGTTTGACGTCGTTAAGTTCGTGCGTGGTCAGACCTCCCGCTCATGCAAAAGAATCAAAATCATTTCATTCGTTAATTGAATTTGGTACCGTGCAACGCCGGTTAGCACTAACTTTACCGCTTCATAAGAAAATAGCACACCAGTCCACTTACTTCGACATTTCGTCACAACCCACGTATAAACATCGTAATAAATACTCACTGCGCAGTGCGAACGTAATCACTTTTTTTAAGTTAATACAAATATCTATATGAATACCTAATAAGCGCTTCCGCGTAAATGTCACGACTTACTATAGTATTTAGCGAAAAGTATTTTATGTTAATGATGTTGCCTCTTAAAGGCCTGAGCTAATTTTGCCTCCATAACTTGATAATTAAAAATTATATTGAATGGTTTTGAGTCATTGACTCGGGATTATCTCATGTTTATCATATACCACTTGGATGTAACTCAAAATTGTTTATGCCCAGTTATGAGATTGTTGCATTGAGCTGATAAAGTTAGGTTAACTCTTCATTGGAGGCCAAACAATGCAAACAATCAGCAACTTCCCATTTTATTTGCGATATAATAGCACTACTTTCACATATAACAATGACTCAAAGATGCGTTTCTTAAATCTTAGGATGCATATATACACGGTGCCTACATGAAATTTGGTGTTGTGAACACAACACTTTCAATAGATGGAAAACGTGAAAAAATTTCATACAAGCAGTAGGTTACATCTTAATAAATATATTTCCGATGTCCGTGTGTTAGTCATTGAACTCCTCCTAAACGCCTGCACCGATTTAAATCAAATTTTCAGTGAATCTTCGGATGGATTCGAGAGTAGTTTAGATTCACAATCGGGCTATATAGGGTCTGCCATTTGCAAGAAATGCGCAAAAATCTGCACAAAGGCTTGACACGCATACGGTTTTGTCACCTAGCAACACTTAATTTGTTTTGGTTATGATGTTTTGTAAGTTTTGGTATGAGTGAAACTGAATCGAAACAACAAATTTTCAAAAACCCATCGGCAGAGAGGATAAAATATCAGACATCCGACTTTGTTGCAAAGTGGGCGACATCATACCTTTTCGTTTCTGTTAATAACATTAATTATAGCTCCGTGTAGACGTCGTGAATGTTTGTTAATCAGGTTGTCATTAGTAAATTGACATAAATCATTAGAAAAACTGTCAGAGTGTTTGATTTTCAATTTGTACACACCTCCACCGGCAATTTTATATGTAATTTTGTATTCTCAATGATCAACAACCAAGAATTTTTTCTCAGGATATTTTTGCTTCAAATTAACGACCGCCGGAGAATATTATCTTATATAATCTAAGAATATTGTCTTCGGAAGCAATGTGATAGAATCAAGGAGGTGAAGCAAATATCCCAATTAAGGGTAGTGAAAGGAAAAGCAACTTGTCTATAACTGAAAAATAAACGACCGTTTCTTGAATTGTAAGTAATAATAACAAATATGCCAAATATTCGCTAATAAATCGTGGTACACAGTAGGACAACTGGTGGAGGGAGAGACGGGGATGAAGTGGGAGATAGAGGGAGAGATTGGGTGGACCGTATAAGGGACGTCGGGGAAGGCGGCACTGTGACACTGTAAAAAGGAACAAGGGATGGAAGATAACATAGGAGGGGCGGGGAGAGCTAGTAGAGTGATGAAGGGTAAAGGCAGCAGTACTTGAGCTACAGCGAAGCGTAGCCAGGTCTTCTAGTATAGATATATATTACAGCGTACGATATACTAGGACTTTGAGATATACGATGGCAGTCTAGAAAGTATATAGAAAATGCATTTAAAAAAATTAGTATTAGATTAAAAAATCTAAATCTGCGATTATAAGTCACTCGTACTAAAAACGAGGTACAGTTGTCCTTCGATATTTGGTTTCTCCAAACATGTATAAACAAAAATTACAAAAATATGTTCTCGCATGGCAAGATTTGTCCTAGATTATTCTTTAAAAAATATGTAGAATATTGTGAATAAAATCCCATATAAGATTCCATAAATATATTTATTCAAAATAGTTTTTAAATATTTTATTTATTACAACAAATAAAATAAAATGGCATTAAAAATTGAATTGAGTCTTAAAAATTCCACTCGGGATATCAAGCCAGACTAAAGCTTATAACATAATGAAGTGATTAGTTTAACATTGTCTTTGTACTTTTGTCTCTACTGCATACAGTCATATGCAAACTTTGCAATTCGAGTGCTAACTTGCAACTTTGTTACTTTCGCCAGGAATGTTTTAACTTGTGGATTCGTGGAAAGGAATCCCCGTCGAAGTAGAGAGTAAAGAGTAGTTTCTATTGATTTGTTATAATATATACCAACAGTAATTTAATACCTAATTATTTTGTAACAATAAATAAAATTTAAAAACATGTTTTCTTGAATAAATATTTTATGTATGTACATATTACTGCAAGGTCAGCAATTATGTACATGAATACGATACAGCGTACTCAACCACAAAATTAATATCCACATTAATATTTTTGCATATATTAAATATTGAGCATAGTCTAACACAACATCGTCGGTGACGTTAATACGCGGTAACACCGCATGTGTGTACATAGACGAATGGATATTTATTAGTTTATTTACGATACCCATCATCGCTAATATTCGCTAATATTTGCGTTTATAATTTGTAAGAGTTAATGCCCGTTAGCACCAACCAATCCTAAGCACCAATTTAACCAGGATTTAAGAGCGCCTTAAAAATATGTAAGTTTCAGCTTGGATATTCCGCGCCTTAGCGTAGATCAAACTTTAATTGTAGTTCTGTGGCCACAGCTTAGTTTAATGCTCCGGGTTTTCTGGTGTTTCTCCGCTTTGTCAGATTGTGGTTCTGACAAGAAAGGCTTCGACGTTTTGGCAAAATCTCACGTGCCATCTTCAGGAATGAGTTGTTAACACTATGACAGTTCGAGGTGCCAGGAAGTTTTAGTTGGTGAGAAGTGACATATTTTAGAAATTTTTAGAATATCTAAACATTCAGCTTAAAAAATAATAAGATTGTAGTATTATAAGGTAACAAATCCACAGGTAGTCAAATAATTTTAAAAAATTTAGGAAAAATACAATTAAGTTTGGATTGATTTTGAATTGAGTTTGAAATTAACTTTAGAAAAATTAATGTGACATTTGTCACAGAAAAGTATCTGTTGTAATTACAATTTGTTTGGTAGCATTGTCAAGATAATCTGTGAAAAAACTGATATTTAATTTATATATTATTATTAAGACTTTTTTTATATTTTCTAATAAGTAAATATGAATAAATGGTACTTCGTTGATTTATATCTGTTTTAGAATTCATTGAATTTGGTTCATTGTTGATATGCATCATTTCTAAAAATAGTCTTTTTGTATTTTTTTCTGTAATTGCAAGTACTTCTGTATTTTCATAATAAATATGTTGATTATATTTTTGTCGAAAATGTGTAGCGTGCGTGCATGTTTTTGTTGAAATTCTACAGTCACTTTTATGTTGCGTAATTCTAGATTGTAAAGTTTGACCAATATATTTTTGATTGCAAATTTTACATGGAATAGAATAAACCATACTACTTAACTGTTCTTTTCTGATTGGGAAAATGGAATTTATTCTTAAAACTTGTTTTTTTGCTATTTTAAAATCTTCATTTTTAAAGTTAAATAAACTATAAGTTTCACTGTTAATCTTGGTACGTTTGGTATGTTAGTAAGTATTCCGTATTTAATTTAATTTAAGCAATTAAATCACTTGGGAATGCACATATAATGCCATCAACATATTTTTTAATAATTCATGACACCCTTACCACATTTAATAATTTTGATTGTAATCGAATTTACAATAGAACTTAAAAAGAAAAAAGTGTTCCTTTCCTTGATACAAAATTAATAAGAACTCTCAGGAAGATACCTACACTATAAATCTTTTAAATCACAAAAAATAAAAATCAACCAAATTTTGCCATTAAAAAATAGAATTAAAATAATAGAACATTATACTTTATTAAAAGAACCTCCAAAACCTTAAGGAAATATTACAACTCAAACAACGGGTGCTCTTTTTAGACGAAGCAGGAAATATTTGGAGGTCAATGCTGCTATTTTAGAAACCCTATTACAAAACAGTATTATTATTAAAACTAGTGTCGCCCTATGGTCAAAATTCGACCACCAATATTTAAGTTGATATTACAAAGATAAACAAAATTAGAGCATTATATGACATCTGCATATAGTTACAACGACTCGTTTGCTTTTACCGTGCGCGACAGCTACACTATTGTTTTTCCCTATATCCTACAGCTATCGAAATCTTAAGACTGATATTGCGTGCGTTTACCTGCGTTACGCATTAATTATTCAGTTTGTGTAATAAAATACACAGTGTGTATGTGTACAGTTTATATGGTGCTTATATGGCAGATTCTTTTACAAACACCGCAGAAGATTATTGACATTTTGCGCCTATCTTCATTTATAGCACTTCTACCGGTCAAGGCCTTTCCATCGATATATGAATCATCAAAATCGAATGTAAATAGATATGCGAAAAATGTAGCACAAAATTTGCAACTCCGTAATAATATACAGGGTGAGGCAGAACTCTGCCAACAAACAACCAGAGGTTGATCAGGGATGCTTTCTGAGTATTTTGATAACGGGTACTTATGGTTTCCGACAGTTACTTACAGAGTTATTAGACTTTCGTTTTGTATAGAATTGTGATAAAGGGAATATTTGTGGAAATGGAACTTGAGCGGCAAATTTCCAACGTTTGATCAAAGCTGTTCCCTGACTATTTTGATATTAGGAACATATTGTCACCGGTGCATCCTTCCGGAGTTATTTCAATTTATTGTTAAGCAGATTTGCAATAAAGAAAATTTACATGCAATATATGATGAGTTGTGGTTTCATCACAACAAACACAACAAACCACAAGTATATCGGCCCACTTTGAGAGGTTGATTGGGGACGTAGTCCGAGTAATTTGATATTAGCAACCTATGATTTCAGGTAACTCGTTACCGACTTAGTGCAATTTCTTTTAGGAAAATTTGTGCAATTACGGAATAGCCATCGAACTGTATGGTGTTCCTTACAGGAAAACGCTCAGAAAACTTTCCTGATCATCCCTTTGAAGTTTTTTGGAAGAGTTCTGACTCACCCTGTATAAATGTCATTAATGAAACGATAAGGAATTTGTAATATCGCGATAAGTTCAAAACAAAGGAAAATCGGATAACAACATTTGCGTTTTTTAACTTATTTTCATATGTACACCACAGTCCTGGAGTTCGGTGCAATTCTCCATACTTACCCTATATATTACTAACTGACAAAGATCAATCAAGATCAAAACTACAGGGACTCTAATTAACGCATAACTTTGGTAAACGCGGGCTTACAATTACCGCCTAGCAAAATGGTATGACGCTTTTACCACAATCGTTAAAATTGTAAAAACAAGGAATTCTTGGGAGTAAAATGTTCTTGCAGGAACTTTTAGGTTGCAAGAAACAGAATATTTACACATTCAGTATATGTACAAGACAAAAATGCAGAGAATAGCAGAATAAAGATATTTAAAACAGTCGGATGATATAAATTTCATCTCAAATTGATTTGACTTTTGGAAGATGCGGCATATGTCATAAAATTTTATAGTTATAGTTAAGGCAAACTGTCAAAAAATAAATATTTACGTTATCTATTGTTGTTCAAACTTTGTATTTCTTCTCTTGGTGGTCTTTTAATTGTTCCCAATAAATATGAATAAATCGTGCTCAGTTGATTAGTATCTTATTTTGAATTCATTCCATTGAGGTTCATTATTAATATGGATCATCTCTAAAAATAATCTTTTTTATTGTTTTTAAGGACTTCTGTACCTTCATAATCAATTTCGTGTTCCTCTTTCCTAAAATGTGTGGCTAAAGTGTACGTTTCTGTTAAAATTTTGCATTTTTATCCTTTTTGGATACAGGCAGAATTACGGCTTCACACGGCTTCATGTACGTAGTGCTACGAACACGCTAGGTGCTGTGGTGGTTGCTTTGCTGCCTTTTCTGCTTTTGCATTCTGCCGGAGTTGTGACCCTTATGACTTTTTGAGGTTATATTTGCTGTTTACGCCGTTTACGCCGTTACGGGTGTTCTTTCGAATTATTATTGTGGTTGCTTAATATTCGTTTTGCAGGCGGATTTCTACTGATATTGTGAGAAAATGCCTGGAACGTATTGTAGTGTTAATTTAACTAACTTAAATCACTCAAAGAAAAAAAATCGTAGGAAAACTTTCATTCTCTAAATTTTGCAAAGGATCATATGATTGATTATGGAACGCTGGGTGCACAATTATTACAAAAAAGATAACAGACCACAAAAGGATTTGTTCCAAACATTTCACACCTAATGATTACGAAGATGTCAAACAAGATTTATGGACCTGCAAGCAAATAAATTTTAAAGATATGGTTAGTAGTTTCTTTGGGAATGAAATCTTCATTTTCACATCTATGTATAATTTTCAACCATTACATCTCTATGAACAACAAAAATAGGTAATCTGCATACCCTGATTTCTAGCATGTCTATATTTATACAAGAAAACTTTGGAAGATTTTAATTGAGGAGTTCTTGAGACTGCCGGTAGTTGTAAGTATATGCTTATGATAATTTTCATATTAATTTATAATTCTTAATAATACTTAAGGCCCAGAAAAAGAACAAAGTACCAAGAGAGAATGGAATCACGATGGAAATGTTGAAAGCGGGGGGAGAGGAACTAGAGAAGGAGATATGCTATTTAGTACGAGAAGTATGGAGAACAGAGA
>JAODVP010004778.1:0-17236 GCA_025400035.1 Tetradonia laticeps
GCAGATTTGTATAGTGCACTTTTTCAAAACTTTTGCAAGTAATATTCTATTTGTTGTGATTATTAATCCTTTATATGTTTAAGTTATAGTTTGAGCTAGTTGCCCCTAATGCTGGAGTTTGACTATTTTTTTCATCTCTTGGACTTTAACGAACATCCTTGGCAATTAGTTAAATATAGTTTCATACGTAATGGAATATTTCAGCCCTTTAATCAATCAACAGCCGAATTTTAACAAAGGGAATGGTTTTGCAATTGTTATAAATAAATGTCAAAATGTGTGTCAACATTTTTCGATTCACTTTTTTATATTGATTACAGATTGCGCAGTAAACGATTCTAGCACCTTAAGCTTAGTTAATTATTTTTGGAAATGATTTTCAGCAAGATTTAGCAGCTAGCTCATATTCGGACCCCAATTTCAAGAAGGTCAATTTTATCATTTTGCCACGTTAAAAAATTAACTACTAATTTATTCTTATAGGCTAAGGACTCGTATGCCTACAATAGGTAATGCGAAAATTGTGCGGAGGACTGTCAAAAAGGAGCAAAATGAAAGTGGTAGCTCAAATTCGGACCAGTTCCTCTATTGATATTTGGAACCTATGGTCCTTGATGGCTCATTACGAAGTTATTGTACTTTATTTCTCTATAGTAAAGTTTTTGTTATAGAATTGTGCAATTACAGAACAACGAAACAGGAAAGCTAAGCAAAGAACCATCGGAGACCATTCGTTCCCTATATCAAAATACTCAGAAACCTTCGCTGATTATCTTCTGAAAGTTTGTCGCTTGAGTTCGGTCTTACACTGTATATTTATCGTAATTGTGACCCTAATTAGTTTGTTAAATATTCTAACACTTAAAACACCTATTAAAATAGGTTATATATATATTCAATTCAGGTGTTTCAATTAACCCCAATTGCTCCTTCAATCGTCCCTGGATTGGGGACGGTTGTAACAAACCTGATTTTTTTGTTTACATTATATTACTGCAAAAATATTACAGTTACAACTAAATGAATGAAATAAGTGAAAATGTTTCAACCGTACCCAGTCTCCAGTACCCCTCTAATATGTCCACTTTCCGGAGTGTTCACATTAGAGAGGTTCTAAGAAGTATATCTAATTTTTTCCATGTGTATTGTGACCTTCTACTGAGTTTACCATTACAATTTAGTCTTCCAATGTGGAAATCTTTAATAAACTCCTCTCCAGTGGACATATTAACAAGCGTCCATATTAGAGAAGGCCTGATACACATATTTTTGGACAACTTAGCAAATCTTCACATTAGAAAGTTTAATCCATATAGGAAAAAGACTCTTTTCGTCTAGTATTTTAATGTAAAGTCCCTCTATAATGTGGACACATAACCAACTGTACACTTTAGGGTGGTTCGAAAAACTGTTACTATGCTTTTACTATAGATATTTCAGTTGTCTAATGCTGGTCGTACACGGGCTGCTTGAAGCAATTTGGAACGACAGCTTCAAGATGCGACTGCATAATGTACTACAGGCTCTTATAAACTCCGTTCACCAACTGCAGAGCTGTTCAAGCAGCATGGCGAGGTCTGTAGTACGATGAAATTTCATTATGAGTTTGAGCAATCGACAAGCATACAAGGGCTGCTAAAGCTGTCGACAAATCTCACCATGATTGCAAGATGTACGCTTTCATTCAAACAAAAAATAATGATATGTGTTATTATTATTTTTTGTCAACAATGAATTTGCTAATTGCCGGGCAACCCGAGTAGTTCAGCAAAATGCATGATCAGTTATCAAAGGCAGCTTCAAGCTGTTGACTGCTCCAGCAGTCCGTGTACGGTCAGCCAAAAGTTGGATGTACACAGGCAGCACAAAATAGTTCAAACTATGACTGCATAGCAGGGCTGGCAAAAACTCGGCCGGTTATAACCGGTTTTACCCAGTTTTGTCTTTAATGAAATACTTATTAACAAACATTTTATTTCATGTATTAATATATTAGTTATAGGCATAGATTAATATAAATTATATAACTTGACTTATGTTATTTTAAACTTACAACCTAGGTAATAATTTTGTTCCTGTTTTTCTATGCTTATCCAAATTTAAACCTGTAATATGACAAATTATGTGTGGGTTTTTCCTATTATGGTTTTTTTCGCTGGGTAAAACCGGTTTTAACCGGGTGGGTTTAACAGGATTCGGCAAAACGCTGCCGACCCTGCTGCATAGTGTATTACAGGTTATTATAAACGTCCATACTCGAACCACATGAACAGTTGCACCTGCTCCATCGTTTCCACCTGTTCTGAACATGGCAAATGCAAGCTGTTGGAAAAAAGATGTAGGTATTTAAGTGTCTTGTTAAGGCATCCAAAGAGATGTCCATATCCATCGTACCTAAATTATGTATATCAGGACTTGATAATATATCCACTTTAGAAGGGTTTATTACATGTCCGTATTAGAGAACTAAATTATATTGGTGAACACAGTGAAAGGTCGCAATAAACGTTAAAAAATTATATTTGTTAGAACTTCTTCAATGTGGACACTCCGGAAAGTGTATATATTATAGGAGTACCTAAAATAGCGACCCTGACAACTGCGTCAGCCTGTCTATGTTGCTCTGTGTCAAACTGCCCGAGCTGCACCCAAGCTAATAGAATTTAATTCTTACCGACGTATAAAGAAATTATTATTCTAGATTGTTATAAAAAGTCCCTCATATACTAAAACAATTAATAAAATATTTCCCTCCTTCCAATTGTGGACCCTCTAAATGTGGACACTTTGGTGTGTCCCAACGGGGTCCATATTTGGGAGGTTTTGCTGAACTACAATTTTTCATGTTCATTCGAATAGGGATTCATAGGAGTTTGATTTACCTCTCTAATGTAGACACAATAGCAAATGTCCACATTGGGAGGGTCCTGAATACCAAAATTTGCTGTACTAACGTTTCCTTATTTTATTTTAATTTACCCTTCTAAAGTGAAGTAACAAGAGTCCATATTAGATTATTTAAATTATATTTCAGATAAGTAGGTCTATTTTCGTCGACTATTTGATTTTACCTCTCCTTTAGTATACTTCCTAATAGAGTCCGACGGAAGCTTCGGTTTCGGCAAAAAGTCTCGGCAAACATTCTTGTTTCGATCGAAATATAATAATAATCTAAAATTTGAATTCATGTATACCATATGGAGTTTTCCATTTTTTCCAAGTTTCGGTTTCGACTTCGGCCGAAAGTAAGCTTGAAACCGAAGGTTCGATTTCGGTTTCGGTTTCGGCCACTACTTTCTAACACCGACATTGCTGACACTACTCACCCCTTCAGAATAGTTGAATGAATATACACATTTTCACTTTATATTGTTTTTATTGTTTTATTGTTTGATTGCCCCGTCAAATTTCATAACGTTTGCTATACAAAAGATGGGGTTGCGCTCTGCTGAAAGTCCTCAACGCGTGAAGAGAATACGAATGAATAACAACACTCGATCATCTGTGGTTTTGTGTAGAAGCGCCGCATGCTTCTTCATATTGCGGCTCTTTATATTATTATTCCTGCTATTATCCGCGAGCATTGAGTGATCCAAACGCTTTTCATTGCATTATATATATTGCTCACAGTCAGTGCAACTCATCTGGAAAAGCCGCGCCAAGTGCTTGCGGTAGCCCAGAGCGGAAGCTAAACGTCAAAAACTAAATGCTCCTTCACCATTTGGCGCAGATAATAGAAGAAATCAATCGTGTCTACAAATACTGAACAGTTTAAGATCTACAACTACAAAAAACAAAATATTTACAAGAAAAAATTACTTTGGCGTTAATTTTAGTAGCGCCATCTATCGGAATTTATATATGTGTACCATTTTAATGCATAAATATTTTCAGATGCAAATTAAATTAAAATTATGAAAGATTATGTCATTTGCAACTCAATGCGTTGAAATTAAATCGCATTGAAATTAAAACTGTATTTATTAAACATAATAATTAATAAATTAATATTTTCACGTGGAATTACTGCAAATGCGCGAATTTATCCAACTCATTGACGTGTGCGCCGGCTGGTAGCAGAAGCCTGGCGCAATATGATATGTACAAATAATTAATCTGTTTGCGCGGCGAGGCCGTCACCTAATTAAATCTGCTTAATAATAAATAAATAACACAACAACACACACGCCACACAGGCCACACACGTTGACTCGTCTCTGTTTGCATACACACTACCGACTACCAGCGCCATCTGTCGGCACATCTTCTACACTACACATATCAAGTGTGTAGATATTTGCGTGTACATGCATCACTTATGTTTGTGTTTTATTTTGATTTGTTTAGTTTTGTTTTGCTAATAAACATATTCGCTTGTTTGGATGTTTGGATGCCTACATAGAAAACAAGCGAACGAGTGAGCGAATCGTGATGACAAGACAATTGACAGGCAAGTGACAGGTATGTCTTAAAAACAAAATGGTTGATATTGACATTGACATGACATTGACGTGGCAGTTATGTGACAAGTGGAAAATAATAAATTCCATTTCATTATATTATGTAGAGGAATGGGTATTGTTATGAATAATAATATATTGTTATTAATAACATATTATTATTAACGATATATTGTTCGTGTGCATGTCTGGAATAATATTTGAGGATAGCACTGATTGTGAGATTATCGCGAGTGGCGAAATTGTTTAGTTTGTCGTAGGACAGGGAACAACATGTGATTGTGACATTGCATTCATAACCTAACATATGTTATTTAACTTAACCTAACCTAACATAACCTAAAATAAACAAAACACAATCCAAGGTAGAAACAAGAAAATTCGTTTCTCTGAATTTCGCCGATGCATTCGAGTCAATTTCACAGGAATTGTTTGACTGTTTGACGTCAATTTAGTTTTTCGTCTCGCATCTGTCACCGAACGCGACAAACGACAAACGCGACACACAGGAATTTTTGTGTCGCCGGCACACGTTAGGAAATACAAATCCCCAATATGTCGAGATACTCGTCTAGCTGAGCAAACAAGCGGCACAAACTGCGCTTGGCTAGAGAATTATGCAAATATTTGAGGCGCGCAGAGGAACTGAAAGAATGCGCGAACGTTCACGCCTTTAAATGCCGCAGTACGAAAAAGTGAGGCATCAAACGAGCCGAAGACATTACAATTTAATGATTTTGTCATGTTTGTCAACTTTGTATAAATGCGTGAGATTTGGGTTTGTATAGCACAGCGACATCTGGTGACTGTGTATACAATTCATTTAGATATAGAGACATCTAGCGGCTACGATGATGATTGAATTAGTTTAGAATTAGGATTAGGTTAAGTCATATACGTTAGGTTAGGTAATGGATGATATTTCCCTGTAGGGCGTTCTATTTTCGTGCGCCGCGTGGCGTGTCGTGACATAACCTGTGCGTGACGCCGCACGTCGAAAGTGAGGTTATCACGGCGGGCCGGACGTAAAATTACGCAATGAATAATTGAGACCCTGTTGCATATTGTAGCGAGCGCGCGCGCGGGGTTAAACAGCACCGTGTTCGGGGGCGCACGCGATGTCCGTATGTCGATGGCGCGCGGCGGGAATTTCGCATGCAACAAATCATTAATCAATTAAATATGCATGCGAACGCTTGAGCTTACCTGCACTGGGTGGGCGGTAGTGGCGCACACAACAAGAGAACGACAATTTTATATGGGTACTTAAATGTATGTTATAAATTAGTGTAGATTGTTATAAAACTTCATTTATAAATGTTACTACAAGATTTAAATAGTTAATGGTGGATAAATTCTATGATAATCTGGAAAGGGAAGAGACATGTCGGTTGATACGTAACCCAGCTTTGTTTTAAGCTGGATAATTCTTTTTTTTTAATACATAACTAGTTTAACTAACCCTCTTGACCAGGGGTCTTCAACCTTTCATTACGCGAGGGTTATATTTAAACAAATAGAATCATTCGCGGGCTGCAAATACTTTCTCGTTTTATAGTGGACTCGAGATTTTAGTGACGTTAGAATCAGCAGAAACATAGATATAATGACGTAAAAATGTGCAGCTCAAAAGCTCAACTAGTTTGTGCAAAATAAATTACAAAAGTTAATTGGCCTAAGAACTCTCATTTATAAGAAAGTATATTTTGAGATTTTCAGACCTGCAGCTATGCTGTAGCCTTGCAGGAAGTCTCCGGCAATGTGTCCTGAATGTGAAGAAAGGAATAACGAAATGAAGTCAGCTACACTTGGGCAATAAAATCTATTTCTAAGCTGCCATGTTGAGTTTCCTTAGCTTGGCTTGTCTGGAGTTTCCCTAGCGCTGGGAAGAGATGAAAGACGCTCGGAAGGCGGCGCCTTGAAAAGGAAGTCGCTGAAAGCGAGCGCGTCATAGCCGGCCCCGCGCTATTGAAAGTGTGCAGGTTGGCAAGCGGGGGCGACGCGGGGCGGCTTTGTATCCGGCCTAAACATATTACTTTTCGAACAATACGGGGGAGCGCAACGCGCGCTCGCTGCAAAATGGAAAACTCGTCGGAAATTCAATATAGGTGGAGAATGTTTTCAGAAATAAAATTTAGCTGATATTACATACATATTTAATAGATAATATCAAAGTTGGATTATTTTATTTTGCGTTATAAATTTAATTATAAACTACGCATGATTTAAGCTAGGTACTTATAATTGAAGAACAGTGAATAGAAAGCTATAGAACAAGTTTTTATTCTGTGACTTATAATAGGAATATTTTAGTATTGCCTCTCTAATATGGACAGTGGCAATGTTACAAACTTGAATTTAAATCAAAGTAGATCAGTACCGAAAATGCTGGTGTAATAACACGGTGAGATAATGTAGGTTCAATTAACCTTCAAAAGTTTAATTCAAAGAGTTGAAAATATGTAGAAATTTTACAAAAATAGTGCAGCTTAGAACCTCAGCTGGTTTTTGTAGAATGAATGAATGAAAAATACGAATGTTTATATTAGCTATTTTAATATGGGAAGCCTCGTAAAGTGAAGATTGAAAAATTATAATTAGTCACTAATGTGATCCAATAATGTGGACATTATCGTCCACTGTAAGTCGAAGGATTGTAGATATTACATAGGTTATCTAAAGTGACATATGTTCCTAGATCCATAAATCTAACCAGTTATCAGTAAATGTAAATCACTCACATTATCAACCCCAATTGCATTTATTCCAATTTATTATTGCAGGTACAACTGTAGCGCATAACCACAACCATCACAACATGGAATTTTATGTGTTTAGTTTTAGTTTATGCTTGTGCGTCACGCTTCTTCAATGTCATAAATATAATTCTCAGCTGGTTTATGTCTTTTAACAGAATAAGTACAATAACCTAACCTACACTCTGATTTTTATTATACATTATCCATTATAGTAGGTAATAATGAAGAAAATAATAGAGAGATAATACTTTTATACTCTATTTTATAGGAGCAAAAGCGCCCAGTTGCTTTTAATAAGATGCAAATCCCGGAAATAAAATAAACACTTGTTTCCCATCCCCCGTCACGCACCAGTGCATGTGCACTGGTGTCCGCGCAGAGGGGTGGCAGCAGGTCGTGAAGATCAGGATCGAGCCGGATTGAATTTTATTAGTCGGCGGGGCGATTTGTTTCAATCATGCGTCGCCCAAGGGCGTGGGGGCGGCGTGCGTGCCCCGACTTACGGCGTAAGCCGCGCGCGATTGTGCGTTCATTACGCGCGCAGCCTCCGGGCGCAAATCTGGCCAATACAAATTACATCTCGGGATATTTGCGCGTGGCACGAGGGTGGCTTAGCGCTTATTGCTCATAAACGATTTCACCGCTGCAGGCGCAGGTGAAGTGCTGACATCTGACGGGTGATAAATAAGTATTGCCATATTGATGGCATGAAATTGAATCAATGACATTGTATTTATTCGTAATTTTTGAGAATTGTGGAGTTGTAAAGATATAAGCAAAGGCTTAATTTTTAGTGGGAATAGTTACGAATTATAGAAAAGAGGAAATTTATTTTATCATTTTATTATGCAATAAATTGTTTTTATGGGATGTGTTTCTTTCATGCCAGATATTTGTGAGAATTTCGAGGGTTCTAATGTCTTCGGCTTGTTTAATGCCTCACTTTTTCGTGCTGCGGTATTCAAAGGCGTGATTTTTTAAAATTAATTCACAATTCACAAATAATTCATAACATAAGTTTGTCGAGGGTCAAGGTTTGCATATTTGTAACCGTGGCAGCCAAAAATTCTTTAATTTTTGCAATTTTGATTCGTAATGATTAGCATTGAAAATAAAATTATTTAGTTGAAAATGTTTCTGGAAGGTCTGGCTTCAATTCCCACCCATCGCATTCTTTTCGTTGACAACTTGAATTTAACACCTTTAACTCTAATTTAAAAAGAGATGTGTATCAACGCAGTGTTTTTCATCATTTGGTTAGAAACTTTGGTTACAGACTTTCTGTTTGGGATAACCTCTTTTTTGTTTATAGTTACTGCGGTATTTTACATTTGTTTACAAATAAATATTTTTATTGCCTGTAATGATAATAGTGTGAAGTAAAAAAAATATTTATTTATAGAGTCAATTTTACTACGTGCCGTGCAATATTTCAAATTTAATGTTTGATATGTTATGATATGTTATTCTAACAATACAGAATTGTATTGTGGTGACCCCTTAGAAAACTGTTTAAGGGTAGAACAGAGAATCCATCTTTTTAGAAGGAATATATACATAATTTCTTCCTATCAATAACGTTGCGTTCACATGGTACGGTTATTTTGTCGATCCGTTTTTTTTTGCAGTCTTCACAAGTTCCAGCTGTTTTGCTGATTCGTTTTTTTCGCCGGAACAAAATTTCAGTGCTTGCTATATCAGATAATTCGGAAATAAGTCCGTATCGCCTGAACTCAGCCGCTACGATATATGCGCCACTCTCAACCGGTTCGGTTTTTTGAACGTGCGACTCATACGGTTCCCGGTGGCAAAACCGAATGTGAAATTCGCCGAATCGTTTTTTTTTGTATGATTTATCATATGAACACGGTTATTTAAATATATACGCCCCTGCAGAAAACGGCAAAAAAGCCGATTCGCCAAAATTGCCGAAACGGTACCATGTGAAAGCAGCGTAAAAAATATTAAGAAAACTTAATACCTATGTTTCTGTATCTGGAAATATAAACATTTGAATCTGCTTTTTATTGGGGTTATATTAAAAATATATTAAAAGGTAAGTTAATATATTAAAATGATATTAAACATTGCGCATATTTTCTAACAAGGAAATAAATGCTCAGAAAAAATTGCAAAATACGCGGTGTACGCATTTAATATGTTTAATAGCAAAACACAAAAGAAACGAAAATTCAGTTGGCACAATCTGGCAAGCGTAGCATGTAGAACCCAACATCCTCAACGCGAAAATGTGAATGATGTTGTTGTTGGTGTAAGCGATGATGCTGATGAAAACTGGGATAAAGTGAATGAGAGCACTGGTGGTGCGCGCGGCACGCGCCCTTGTTTTCCTTCGGCGCGGCCGCCGCGCGCCAATTGTTGTCTCAATTGCAGCGCGCATTGTCCGCCGACGTGATTTCCACGTTGTTCACGCGCGCGAGCGAAATCCTCGCGTAATGTCCTTTAATTGAAAACAGCGCTTGCCGTACACGCGCACGCTGCATGCCCACCTCTTACCCTCGTAGAAGAAAGCGGATTGCAATGAGCTGGACGTGTTGACACGTGACGCAATTTGTACAACGGGATTAAATCAAAACATTCATTCAAACTCACAATTTGATACAGACTTATCTGTATATACATCAACTATAAATTTCATTTCACTGTACATTGCACACGCATTGTAGATATTATATTCTATATATTTTAATAGTAAAAAGAATAAAAAACACAAAACAGATTACACTGTGATAGTCAATTTAACGACAGGATTCAAATTAGCAAAAAGTAAATGTATACACTGAATAGATTAAACTAGTTAAAACCGCAAATCTCCAGTGGTACGAGGAGTTGAGATAAATATTATAAGGGTAGGACCAATCACGTTTAATCTACAGAAATGCTGCGCTTACTTGTTCCCATTCCGCTGCTGGACGCTCTGGACAAAGCTGTTTACTACATAGGTACGAAATGTATATACCTGTAATGTTTCTTAACGTTCATTACAAATCTGTGTACTCCAGAATCAAACAAATTTTAATAATTACGTAACTAATTATTAAAATATTTAATTTTTAACAATATACATAAACAATTACTTTAGACACGAGAACATGTTATTTTGTTATCTGGGTACGCGGATAATGCGCAAAATACTAAAATATTCGTATCTCTATCTAGTTTTTACTGACAATGAATTCAATATGTTAAGGTGTGAATTAGTTTTGTTTACTTTATCTGTTCTGGGCACTCGGGTTTGGGCACACGGTTCCGCGCGCGTTCCTCTTGCTCCGCCTTTGCCGAGCAGTACCCAGCCGCGTACGAAGCGGGATTTTTCACAATCGCGACATTTTTGTAGATTACATACGATTGGCGTAACCCTAAAAATATATATCTCAGCTCCTCGTACCGATAGAAAACTTCTGTTTTAACTGGATTAATCTGTATAATGTAGACTTTTATTTTTAATAATTTGAATGAAAAGTCTATTTCCGAGCTCTGTGTTATTATTAGCATTATAAGATATTTGCTATGTGGCAAATAATCTTTCCATTTCTGTCCAGAAGATCTTTGCAAACGAAAACGTTTCAAATTTCAAATAACTATATAAAGTAGCGTGCCATTTCTGCATATTAAAATATTTCATTAATTTTTAGCGCAACTTTCTCTAACACTGTGCTCGGATTACAAGGTCGAGTTAAATGTGTCGAATGAGAAAATATGTTTTAGAATCTTTGTAATATATAGAATATTGCCTAAAAATATCAGATCCAGAAAAAATACCACTTCTTCAGAATTAATTAACAAAAATCATGAGTTTATCAAATTAAAGACTAGAGCAAGGCATATATTTCTTGTTGCATACTTAGCGACAAAGAATCTTGCGCGGCCTCCTCTTATCGGCCTGGTGATTGACTTGATAGATCTTTAAACCTTAAAAGATTCTATAGCACAGTGCGACAGATCGACGAACAGATCGAATTACATCAGCATACTATGGAAGCTCGAACCTTTTAATGAAAGATTACAAGGAATCGTCCAAGGAAAAGTACAAATGGTAAGGCGATAGTATCAAAACATAGTAAAAAATAATCACACATTGCATATAGTGATGTAATTAACGTTAGGTCTATTAAGGTTTGCTTTAGAGTAGTGATATTTATAGGTTATGCAAGTGAACACATCAGTGGGCAAGTGCATCCAAGCGATTGTTGAAAGGCCCACATCCCCCTCAATCTGCTGGGCTGGAAATCGACGGCACAGTCACTCGTCTGCCGCTCGTTCGTCCCGACTGGTAATTAATTCGGTTGCGGGCGCGCAGCGGCCTTTATTCCGCTCCGGCGGCGGCGGCGCGCGCGCGCATCCCTCGGGAATGCCGTCGCAATTTGCAAATAAACTCACCGGCTCCGGTCCGAGCTACAAGCGGCACCCGGCTCAAAGTCGCCAGTACATATACCACTAGGGTATCATCAATGATATCTCTATATCTACTACTTACAATTTACACTAGTATCGTTTTTTTATTATCTATCACAATAGATTTTATTATTATAAATTTTTGTTGATGATAAGTCTTTTTTAAATATTTTTAGGATAGAACCAATAAAAATCATATTTAAAAATAGAAATACCAATATGATAAAAATCTAAAAAATCCAAACTGCAATTTCTATCAACATTTCATCAACTGTCAACATCAACAACATCGACAGGCTCCAACTGAAATTAATTTCGGTTGTAGGATATTGCGAAACTAATTTATTGGAAATGTTGGAAATATCGCACACGTGGCAAACGCTGGCGAAATGTTGGATATTATGTTGCAAACCACTATACGCCGCAGCATTAACCAATTGCCTGATGGGGAAGTTGTGGGGCGGCGAGTTTTCTCATAACCGCGCCCCGGTTATTAACTAATACCGCGCGTAATAATATAATCACTCGGGGCGCATCCGTTCGCTCAGCGCTGGGCAAACTAATAGAGAGCGGCGCCGGCCGCCCACCGGCCCCCGGCCCCAGAGATTCCCAAGGGGGCTCGTGATCATTTTGATCATCCACAGATCGTCATCATCACAAGGATGCAATGCGTCAAGCCTCCCAGAAAAATCAAAATCAGTCACGCGCACAATTACCCACTTGAGTGATTAATTAATTTGGGAGTTGATCATTGAATAGGTTAAGTAATGGGCACATAAGTGTATATTTGTAGTAAAACTAGTCTCCGGAGATTCCTGGGAGAGAAATTGATGTAAAGGAGGTTTGAATGATTTTTTTTAAATTTCGTGATATTAAAATATAATAGAATAGATTATTTCTTACAAGACATGAGCATCCAACCTAACCTAACTTGTAAATAAATAAATACTTAAGTAGCTAGGTTGTGCGCAGCTCTACGTGACATTTCCTCACGTTTGATACTCAAGCCTCATTCTCTGGCATTTCCACGTTGATTGAGTGGATGTCGGTGGTCGATCCCGGCCACCCCGTGCGCCGCCGTCGGTCAGTGACACCCCGGCTGATGCACGCACAATGCGCACGCTCTTAATCCGGCACGCACGCATATAACGACGGCGGCGGGCGTGAGCCGTCACAAAAGTGTCACGAAAGTAGCGCAAAAGTATCACAAAAGTATCACTTGTAGTAAAACTTGCTGATGCATGCGACGCATACGAAAATATCCTTTATTATTTCCAGTGGACGTCTAATAGTAAAGTAGATGGATATATATTGGAACTTTCATTACTTTTTCCTATCTTCATTTATAGGTAAAAATCTAGAGGGAATGGAGGGGATGTTTTACTGACAAAATAGCATTACATTAATAAGACATACACTTGGGTTCTTTTTTATTAGAACGATTTATACGGAACCGTACAAGAATTAGGTTAGGTTGAAATAGGTCTACTTCTATCTAGGTTATAACCTAGAATTATATATGGTTTTTCGAAGAAAACTTGTAGGGTCTAGGGAAAGGAAGGCAACAATATATTATACGTAACACGGTGAGTTAATCTGGGGTTAATTAATCTGCGCTGAATGAAAAATTTAATTCAGGGAGTTAAAAAGATGTAGAATTTTTACAAAAAGAGTGCAGCTCTAAACCTCAGCTAGTTTTTGCAGAATAAATTAATGAAAAATGCAATGTTTTGCATTGCATCCTACGGCAGTCAATTGAGAAGGCAATAAATTGTATTTTCTTTTAATAAGAAATATACTGATCTACTGTACGACACATTACCGGCCAGGTGGGTGTATGCACTTTTAATAGGAGCGGCTTTGGTTGCATGAAAGGTTTTACGACCTGTCAAATAAATCAGCCTGCTCTATTGATCCCTCCTGCGTGTGGCTAGATAAGTAGGAAACAAACAAATTGGTGCCTTCCGTTTGTCTCCAATTCCATATAATTTTTCGTAATTTTCTATAATTTATTCTGCAAAAACCAACTGAGGTTTTGAGTTGCACTCTTTTTGTAGAAATTCTACATAGTTTTAACTCTCTGAATTATATTTTTCATTCACCGCAGATTAATTCACCCCAATTTGCCTCACTGTGTAATTAGAGCATAAAATTTTACCTGTTGTAAGTGGTGTGAGGTGTAGCAAACAGTTGAAAATGAGAAATACTATTATTCGTCGAGAAAGATGAGCGGGTCGAATCTATCAAAATATTTTTGTTTGTCAACAACGGGCAACTGAGTTGTCGATTTTTTAGGAATGAATCATTTCTATGTTGGGAGGTGTCCAGGAGTAGAGATTTTACTATAATTCTTACTAATAAGGTTTCTTGCAATATTAATAGCAATGCACATTGTGTTATGATTTTTTATGTGTATGGAGAAACGTAAGTTTTGCATTACACGGTGAGATAATCTGGTGTCAATTAATCTGCACAGAATGAAACATTTAATTCAGAGAGTTAAAAATATGTAGAATTTCTAGAAATAGAGTGTATGTCAAAACCTCAGCTAGTTTTTGTAAAATAAATAATTGGAAATACGAATGTTTTGCATAGAATCTTACGGCAGTCAATTGTGAAGGTAATAAATTGTATTTTTTTATAAAATGGGAATTACTGAACCACTTACTGAAAAACAAACGACCTGCTAGATAATTGATAAAAATAAATTCCATAATTAAAGTGCTCTTCGTATTTACGTTTTTATTAAAGTTCTTCATACTCTTCCTTTTTCATTTTGCTTAAGTAAATTTCAACATTAATGCTTTTATTGCAACATTTAATCAAGTAATAGATTAATGACTGTTCTTATAACGATTTTAAAATCACTTTAAATCGAATGCTTTATTTTAGCTGATGTTAATAAATAATATGGAAGACAATTATTGTACAAGGTCCTAAAAAAATGTGCCGTTTTGCTCCTTTCTCCCGTATTTAATATGCTCTGTAATTAACTTGCAAAATAATTAGATGCAACGCGTTAATTGTGCTTATTTGAGTGGAGATATTTCTGGCAGAGTGTTACTGCAATTAGTTTTCGAATTTGAAGCAGTCATCATTGCTTTTTATCATCAAAAATTAATTGTGACGTCGTCATCGCCACTTTACAGAGTGAGAGTTGATGTGATGTGATGTTGATGTGATATGTATTGTTATTCAAACCCCTATAAAGTGTCGAGTTTTTGATAATAAAAACCAACTATTACAAAACTACAGTAAAAGCGTGCATTTGGATTACCCAAATTGGACCTGTACAATAAGTCAGGAAAAGCTACTGTAATTTAATAAAAGTTCTTATTTATGCGCGTCCTCTATATTTCGTCTCGCTTCCTAGTTCTATATTTCAGCTATACTTCAACTTATTGTTAGTAATGGTATCAATGCATCTATTCTTTCTTTTTTCTTATATATTCTTTCTTTTCATTCATGCTTTCAGCTGATTGTGAGATATTTCGGCTGTAGGTATATTTACGGGCGTACTTAGATATATGTATTGTAACTACGCGTACTTATAACAAGAGCGCATTTTCCCTGTGAATGAAGAATGAAGAATGAAAAGGAGTGTTTGGCAGCGACGTATACAACTTGTCACAATATCGGATTTGTGATTTGGGATGATTTGTGCTGTGGCTGAAGGCTGAAAGCTCAAGTGTACTTAAGTCAGTTGCATATACCGTTGGAGGAATTTGCGGTTTGATGGAAATACATATAAAATATACAATGAAAATAATAGTATATTATATTATGTATATATTATTATGATCAGATTATTGTAGACATATTTCGGATTAACATAGATGTTGCTGAGATGTTTTTGTTAGTGAGACGATATAAATTGTTCAAGGCTAAATATGAGAAGATGTCAATCATAGATATTTAGTTATAGACCGTATATATAATTTTGCCGTGAATACGTCTATATTTTTGGTTTACATGGGGGCAAATCTAAAAAACGAGTGTAACAAAATTAGGGGATATGGTTTGGTATTATAGCTTAGAGAGTGCCCTTCAGATCCAAACGGAAATTATACTATTACAAGTGTGAAGTTTCAAAGAATTCATGCCATGTAATTAGAATGCTGACATATCGCGCGTAGTGACAGGGGAAGCGCCGCCATTTTGATGATATTTTGTGGCATATTGAAATTTATATACTTTTGACTCTATAACTTTTGACTCGGAGAATGTACGATTTCCGCGAATGTTGCACGGAAGAAGTGCGAGACGGGGAAACGCATTAAGAAATTTGCAATCAGTACTCGTTTTGACTTCGATACCGTATGACATCTCTTTAAGATTTAATAGACAGTTTCTTGTTAAATTCACAGTTGAATCATAGATACAGCCAAACCGCATTTTTATGGTACTCCATTTTTTATGTGCACGTATGTACAAAGTTTAAAAATTAGTTTAAATCTGCAAATTATGCATTGGGCAGCTGAACAATTAAGTATTTTAGGACAGAATACTAGAAATTTTTCATTTCAAAACTTGAACTTTTGATAATTTATGGAAATGGAAAACTTTGATTATATATGCGATTAAATTTTTGTACAATACCGTAAAAATGACTAAAAAGGTGCTTGAACGAAGCCCCAGATGAGCGCAATTTCCTAGCTTATCGCAAACTAGCGAAAGTATTTATTATTTCTCTGTGTTTGTCTGAATCTGCGTGTGTGTTCGCCAGCAACGAAATTTATTATTAGCTTGTTACGAACTTTACGACCGGTTTATATGATGTTTGCGCGCGGTGTGTTCATGTGCTCATGGAAGAGACGCAAGAGTTTTATTACACTTCGCCGAACTTAGAGTCAACCGCTATTACTGTTACTTACATATGCCTACGCGTGCTGTGGGATTTCCCATATAAATTTACATTTACTCGTTAGTACATACCTACAAGTACTTATAATCTACAAGCGACTTAAAAATACATAGGAATTTCTAATTTTTAAAAGCTTAACTATTTGCTACAAAAATTAATTCCTAACTAAATTCTTAACCTAATAACTAACAACGCACAACATACTGTGCAATATCGCAATAACGGATTGGAAGATTGTAAGTAAGTGTGCGTAAAGTCAACAATTCCCGCTCTTCAAGCCAAAGTACAAAGCAATACCTACCAACCTACAGAAAACGAATACGAACGAAAAAAACCAAAGCAGAGTCAGCCATGCCTTCAGACAAGGTGTGTACAATATGTATATGTGCGTATGTGAGAAAATACGCGCTTGTGTGTGTATTGAGCAAACATCGCGCGTACATACGGCCGAGATCGCTATGCTGCACGCGGCGTAATTCATATTAACCGCATGCTCACATGGTTTCTTCCTCTTGCTCTCTATTTCACTCTGTTTGACTCGTAAGCGAAGGAATATGAGGTCCTTTTTGCAGGTAGGTGGGTATATATACACACGCGATAAGAGGCGACTCACGGCCGGATGTGACGAGTGCGACGTCCGCACAGGTACCGCCATCTTGTGTCAACAATTCGGAATTTTTACGTCATATAATAAAACAAAAAATGACATAATAAGGAAATTCTATGCACTGAACTAA
>JAODVP010004887.1:0-10054 GCA_025400035.1 Tetradonia laticeps
AAACTAAATTTAGATGATTCACAGTGTGTTCTAGGTTTTATAACATTTTAATGACGTATTTCACCTTTTTCTCTTTAAATTTTGCGTTTTTTGATGTTTTCTATGAGTTTTTCGATGACTTTCATCGATTTTTCTCTAATATATACTAATATACACTCATATTCACTAAAAACAAACTAAATTTAGTTCTTTCACATTATGTTCTAGGTTTTATAACATTTTTATGACCTATTTCATCTTTTTCACTTTAAAATTCGCGTTTTTCGATGTTTTCTATGAGATTTTCGATGATTTTCATTGATTTTTCTCTAATATATACTAATATACACTATTATTCACTAAAACCAAACTAAATTTAGATGATTAACAGTATGTTCTAGGTTTTGTAACATTTTTATGGCCTGGACTAGCTCAGGAAATCCGAAAATCAGCTCTTCCCATCCACGCCGTGACAGGAACCGCGTGTTTCCTGTTTGCTGTGATTGCAGCCTTCATAGGCTTGACTGAGAAGACTTTATTCATTCCGTAAGCATATATTTCTAGCTAAAAATGACAATTTTAATAATAGACTCAACAGTATGTATAAAAACATCAAATTTCTCCATTTCAGCAACTTGAATTACTCCCAACTTCCACCTGAAGCCTTCCTCATCAATTTTATCGGTATTTTACTCGCGCTTTTCGCTACTTTGTCTTTGTATCTAGTTACCAACCCGGATTTCAAGCGGCAGGCTAATGGCGACGAGCAGATTGCGATTACTGAGCATCCTGAGTGAGATTAGGTAAGGTACAGTGAGAATTGAGGTGCTATTATAAGATTTTACTATTTTAACGCGACAAAATGTTATTATTAAGCATATTTATGTTTATATGGTGCTTATTGATGTGTGTTACATATGAGAACAAGAGAATATTTATGTTTTATTAACGTAAAATGTGTTCAGTGGGATAATTGTAGTTTGGAAATTTCCCTGTGGTGGCGCTCGAGTGGCACTATAGAAATTAAGTACTGTGTAAAGTCGTGAGATGTCTCTGGCTTCGGATTAGTGACTGTGTCTACATATAGAGGGCGCTTATAAATTTCGTTTAAATATAGAATTACTTGAATAATATCATTAGAGATTCAAAATTTTTTTTAGAAAATAATTATATTACTTGGTTAGTTTTATATTTAAGAATTTGTATAATTCTCAAATAATTTGAATGATTTCAATAATTTGTTAATACGAGTTTTCGCCGCTAGACGGCGTTAAGTCTGCGCAGTCTCCCCGCATCTCACGAAGCGCCCGAAGTGAAGTCCGTGAAGGTTGTGAATAGTGAGTCATAACCAACAAAATGCAAATTACTGCTCGCGACTGGTGAAATATCGGATGAATCGGACTCAAAACAAGTGTATCTGCGACGGCTTGTACTGTGTCGCGTGTGGAGTGTAAACAGTGTACGGAGTGTAAGCTTACACCAATTGCAGACTGTGCAACGAGTCAATAAGACGCAATTAACCCGGTAAGTGCTGCGATTCTTCTGTGGTCGCTTCAATCAGTCCTCATCCTGTCAGTAGACACACAGAGTAGTCGTGTGTCAATAGTGTTAATAATATTAACTGTGTTAACCCTCGGGATTATAATAAGAAATAAGACATAGTATTACAAACATGGAATACATAATAGACTAGGCTAGAGTCTAGAAAGACTGAAAAAGATGTGAGCGGAGGATGCGGAGGTTGTCAAAACAACTATAAATAGTCGCGGCCACCAACGCGTATTTTATTCGAGTGAATCGAGTGTTTAATGCGACATAATCATAGTATAATCATGTTGATGACCATGATGACGATGATGATCATGACAGATGATCGGGTGCATTCGGTTTTTACATAATTCCGACGTGGGGTGAGGGTGGGCAATTGTTTCTAGTGACAAACAAGTTTGGTTACTTTTCTAGTGATTTCACCCATTTGGGTCACTAGTCACTTAATCTGCATTGTTGATGTAGGCCTAGACTAATTAAATTATGGGCGTCTGCTCATTTTCATTTGTTTTTTCATTGTTCTTGCTGTATATTGGAGTATATACTATACAATGTTAATGCTCATCGTCTCACAATCATTTATTCATTGTTCTTTACTAACATGATGTGAAAATCTTGTACTATTTTCCGTAACTTTCAATGACTAAAATCACAAACAATACTAACAATACTAACATAACCTCAACATGTCATAGTGATAACGAAGATAACCTCTTTTTGTACTAATTGAAACTTTGTTTTAGTGTGGCCATTGTGAAAATGTATGAAAACAAAGCGGCATTGGTGGTTTAATTATAAACAAGCGTGTGGGCGTACAATACAGGGTGTTACGCAACGAATTCGAATGAAAATGCAGCAGCAGCAGCCGCACGACGACCGGAAGAAGTTCTATTGCCGTGAGTGGGCCTTCCAGAAGTTGTTGCACTGCTTGGATCAACGACCAGTGTCGAAAACATGTGGGGCTTTGTTACTAGGTAAGATATTTACATAAATTACCATCAAATCTTATAAAAACTTACAAAATTGTGTTAATAGACATAAAAAACAACATAATACACATAAAAATAACCAAATATACATATAAAACCATAAGATATGCATGAAAACAACATAATATACCTAAAAAACAACAAAATACACCAAAAAATTGTAATTTACCAACTAAAAATGAATTTTTACAGGTGGCCCTGGTTGTGGTAAAACCACCTTCTGTTCCGAACTCAGCTGGCCTTCCCAAGGCCCTTCTGGACGCCAACAACGCGCGTTAAACCGCCGGCTCCTCGCCCACCACTTCCTCCAAGGTCACAACGAGAAATCCCTATCATTAAGCGAATTTGTGCGCTCTCTAGTGACACAAATCCTGAATCACTCGACCGAGAGCCACCGGGAGCGCTCCAATCGCCGTAAACAAGCCGCAAACACCGACGACTCCTGCGAAGAGAACACATACGGGAGTATAAGCCTCCAGGAAGATAATAACACCCACATACTGACTGGTAACTCTCAAACGCATGCGCAAACAACGCCACCGATACCCAACTTACCCGTGAATCCCCGCACCTTGATCGCGGACGCTTACTTAGACAAGCTAAAAAACGACACGGAGATCCAAATCGCCCTACGGGCGAAAAACATCGAGAACAACCCGGACGACTGTCTAAAACGGGCACTACTGTTCCCATTACTCGAAATCGACCCTCCCAAAACCTCCCTGTTCATACTAATCGACTCTATCGACGAACACTCGTTTGTGTATCTAAACTCGACGCTCACACGCTCGAAACCACGAGATCGATCATCCCAGAGCAAGACAATCGCGGAATTACTAGCCAATCACCATCATTTATTCCCCCAGTGGTTGTTGCTAGTCTGCACGGCGCGGAAGCAATCTAAGAGCATCGCGAAGATGTTCACCGGCTTCAGGAAGCTGTCCTTGGATGACCTACGTAAATCCCAGGTTGTACGAGACGTGCAGCAGTATATACTCGCGAGATTAGACCAGGAGAACAGTCTACGACAGCATATAAGTCGGGATACGGCTGAGATGCTGAACCAGCTGCATATCAAGTCGAACGGGTGCTTTTTGTACCTCGAAAAGGTCCTAGATGGCGTCTCGGACAATTTTATAGTCCTCAGGGAGGTCAGGGAGATCCCGGGGACTCTAAACGGCTTGTATTTGTGGTTATGTCAGAGGTTATTCAACCGCAGGCAGTTCCAAAAGGTCCAGCCGTTGTTAAACATCATTTTGGCGGCGAAATGCGCGTTGAATGAGCAGTTATTGTTCGATATAATGAGGATTAACAATGTCACAAGTGAGGATTTCAAGAAACGCTTCCAGTTGTTGAAGAGGGTCATTGTGGTGTCAAGGTCAGGCTCGGGGAACATCAGATTATTTCACCATTCATTCGCCGAGTGGTTGTTGGACATAAAACACTGCACGCAGAAGTATTTGTGTAACATCTACGAGGGGCACATTGTGCTCGCGATGTATTATACTCTGCACGCGAAGTTTTTGAGCAATCAGGAGATTTACGACTACGCGTTTCATTTGACGCGCATGGAGCAGTACATGGCGGAGAAGGAGATGAAGGTCAAGGGCAGGGATAAGAACATTATGCAGCTTTATCTACACGAAGTACACG
The DNA here is from genome assembly GCA_025400035.1 of Tetradonia laticeps. Lineage (NCBI taxonomy): Eukaryota > Metazoa > Arthropoda > Insecta > Coleoptera > Staphylinidae > Tetradonia > Tetradonia laticeps. The sequence goes on from JAODVP010004887.1 coordinate 4,170, forward strand.
AGGTGCACGAGGTGCATGAAGGTGAGAATATAGACTCCAAATGTCACGATTTGCAAACGGAGAAGAATGATGTGCATGAGAAATTCAATGATAATACTCTGGAAAACACTAATATAGGTAGCGAGATATATTCGGACCTGAAATCACTTGAAAATGACTATGTGAAAGGTCAAAACAAGGTCAAATCCAATGATAATATGCCTATATACGCGCAGGTTGTCAAGGGTGTTAAGAAATCCAATTCTACTCTTGATAAACTGGAGAAATTGGAAAAGTCGACAGAGAAACTAGACGTTCATACCCTAACAGTCCTTTGGTTGATCCTATCTGGATGTAATGTGGAGGATTGTCTGTTGGAAGGTAACGAAGTCACTGGTGTCAATTTCGGCGCTTTTCTTCCGACGGATCCCAAGGTATTGAAGCTGTTGTTGGAGGCAGGGGCCGTGGAGCAGCATTATCCAGACGCGGATGCTGATAATTACGAGTCGCAGACCTCGCTGATGTCTAATATATCCTCGTCGTCGGAGCAGAGTCCCGAGCCTTTGATTGACCTTCAGGATCAGGCACAGGGACAGGTGGCGCTGCATGTCGCTGCTAGACTGGGGCAATCGCAAGTCGTGAAGGTTTTATTGGATGCGGGAGCTGATCCGGATCAGGTTGACGGTGATGGTTGGACACCCCTGAAGGCGGCTGCGTGGGGGGGCTATACGGAGGTAGTGGAGTTGTTGGTCCGTAAGGGGTGTGATCTAGACGCCATGGATACCGAGCATCGTACAGCTTTGCGAGCAGCCGCGTGGTCTGGACATGAAGAGATTGTGCGCATTTTGACGTCCAATGGGGCGAGGGTCAATGCCGCGGATCATGAAGGTAGGACTGCTTTGATTGCAGCGGCGTACATGGGACATGCTGATATTGTGGACCATTTATTACAAAATGGCGCTGATGTGGATCATGCGGATGCGGATGGAAGGACCGCGTTGAGTGTTGCGGCGTTGTGTGCGCCGCGCACGCCTGGGGTAGGGGTAGTGGGGACGTTGCTGGAAGGTGGCGCTAGTGTCGACCATAGGGATAAGGAAGGCATGACGCCGTTGTTGGTTGCGTCGTTTGAAGGACATAAAGACGTCTGTGAGTTGTTATTGGAGAGTGAGGCGGATGTTGACCATTGCGATAATGGTGGGCGGAGTCCGCTGTGGGCCGCGGCTAGTATGGGCCACGCCCCTGTTGTAGCTCTACTGCTGTTCTGGGGCTGTTGTATTGATTCCATGGATAGTGAGGGTCGTACAGTGTTGTCTGTGGCTGCAGCGCAGGGGTGTGTCGATGTAGTTCGGCAGTTGCTCGATAGAGGGCTGGATGAACAGCATAGGGATAATAGTGGGTGGACGCCATTGCATTATGCGGCTTTTGAGGGGCATCAGGACGTGTGTGAGGCCTTGTTGGAGGCTGGGGCGAGAGTGGATGAGACTGATAATGAGGGTAAGGCGCCGTTGGCGTTGGCGTGTCAAGGAGGGCATACAGCACTGGTTAATTTGTTTATTGATAAGTATTCCGCGCCGTATGATCAGAAGCCGCATGATGGGAAGACTGCTTTAAGGCTGGCGGCGTTGGAGACGCATTATGATATAGTCCAGGTGTTGTTGTGTCAAGGCGCGGATGTGGATATGAAGGATTCGGATGGGCGGAGCACGCTGTATGTCTTGGCGTTGGATAACAGGTTGCCTATGACGAAGTATTTTATACAGCAGGGCGCCGATGTGGAGACTAGGGATTTGGAGGGCAGGACGCCGTTGCATGTGAGTGCGTGGCAAGGGCATACGGAGATGGTGCAGATGTTGCTGACGGTGGGCAGGGCGAGGGTGGATGCTGTGGATTTGGAGAATAGGACCGCGTTGCATTCGGCTAGTTGGCAGGGGCATAGTGAGATTGTCAAGGTGTTGTTGGAGCATGGCGCGATGCCGGATCATACGTGTAATCAGGGCGCGACGGCTCTGGGCATTGCGGCGCAGGAAGGGCATGAGTTGTGTGTGGTGGCGCTGTTGGAGCATGGCGCGGATCCCAATCATTCGGATGCGTGTGGCAGGAATGCGATGCGGGTGGCGGCCAAGTCTGGGCATCGAGGGGTCGTGAGGTTGTTGGAGGAGTTTAATGCCAGGTCGCAGTCGCATAAGACTGCACATACTAGTAGTAGTGCGAATTCTATCACTTCAGGTGAGTTTTTATTTATATTTATATTTATTGTTTCACCCTGTATAATAATTTGTTTTATATTAATTTATTAGAATTTTTGATTATTTTATATTGTGTACAACATTAATTTTGAATTCATTACAATTATATAGGGTCAAACCGAAGTAAAATTTACATATTTTTTGTTTTAAAATTAATAATCTCATGTTTATTGTTAATTTGTTATAATTTAGTAATTTTACTCATTTCTAGGATCAACCGCAGAGACGAAACCATCATGTGCAATATTCTTCCCGGGCGCGTCCGAATGGTACGACCAACAACGCCGCTCGATGGTGTCGCTAGGCAACCACAGCTCCAACTCCAAGTCGAGTTCGAACCTGACCGGGTCCAGCCATTCCAGCCGGCACGGCGACCGTGCCAGGGAGAACCCGGCGCCGATGTCCTTCACGCAGCAGCTGCAGCAGTGCAGTCGCGGTGGGAAGACCCGACCATTGAGCAAACTCCTCTCACCGCTTCAGAGCGAGCCGCAGAGTCCCATCTATGCATCTCCGCCATTAAGTCCTGTGCATGATGTCTCAGCACCAAATATTTTCGGTAAAATGACTTATAATTACATATTTATGATAAATATTAATATATACATGATATTTGTAGGTGCAATGAACATTTATCAACCAGTATTACGCCAAAATAACTTTGCGAAAGCACCAGACACGCATTTCGCGCGTGACACTCACATGCGCATCATTCTCGGCAATAACAGCGCGACATCTAACGGCGCCGCGGCGAAACCTGAGAAGAATAAGAATTCGGACAGTAATTCAAGGTCAGTTACTGGAAACTTGTGTAAATTTCATGATTAATTTGTAATAAACTTGTTTTATGTAGTTCTAAACCCAAACGCAACGGAATTGTGACAAATCCCGCACTGCGACTCGTCGCCAATGTGAAAAACGGCCTTGACACGGCCGCCGCCAATCTCCGGAAGTCCACGAGCAGCGCCAACCCCAGCACGAAGACGAACAGCTTCCATTGGCGGAAGGAAACGCCGCTATAACAGCAGCGGACGGCGGGGCATCGGCGCACGCGCAGCTACGTCGACACCACGACGGGCTTCAGTTATCTATCGATGTCCTGAATCGAACAGCCAGCGCCATCTAGCGTTAAACGTGTACAACCCGCTCGATTTTCATTTGTAGGCTAGTTTAGTGTTTAGTTTAGCACAAGCAAACAATAACCAAAGCGTATTTATTATTAATCATAGGATTATTTATATTATTTTCGAATATTATCTAGAAATCACATGTAAATGTCAGTAGATGGCAGAATATTAATGTAAGAAAGACGCGAGTGGGTTGTACTGATGATATTGTACATTTGTAGCATTTAATCGCACGCTGCTGCACTCAGAAACATATTTTTGTGAGAATTCGCGAGTTATACGATGTTTACGATGAGATATGGCGGATGTGAGGTTATGACAGTCCGCACTAGTCAATAGTATTAAGGAACGTATCTCATACTACTCATTTCTTATTGTTTACGCATAGAGAGTAATGAAAGTCATATTTTAACAATGTAGCATGTGTAGGGTAGGATTGAGAACCACTGGTTATGACCTAGCTTAGGTTAGTGACACATCTATGAGTTTAGTGTAGTTATTCATGAATAGGAAGCGGAAATGTATTTGCACCTAGTCGATTGTAATGTTTAACGATATGAGTTTCTTGTTTTATGGCCTAAAACGCAAGAAGTTGACAACCGGAACATGATGTGTTACTCTTTAGAGGTTAGAGATGGTGTTTGTAACGTTTTGTGTGTAGTTATGTGATAATTTTGTATTGTTTAATTGTACGACACTATTTTACATAATTTGCATACGTCACCGAGCAGAGGTAGGGGTTTCACATGTAGTACACATTGGATTATGTGCAGTATTAACTAAACACGCGTAAAACATACAAATATAACAAATAACAAGATATATTATGTAAATGAATAACAATGTACATGAAGAATTGCGTTTATCTTGTTTATTTGTGCCTGCGCCCTATTGTTCACTCATAATCGTATTTATTATTTAGTTAAGTTGTAAATAGGCTGTATATTTGTGTGTTTATTTGTATGTATTTCTTCTGTTAAGGTAATTTTGAGGTTATAAAATCGACAATTTTCGCCACATGTGTGTACACACCAGGGGAAGATCCATCAGCACAGGCAAATCCCCAGGAAATTATACCGATTAGTTGACCACGAGCGTATAGAGGACCTCCGGAGTCGCCCTAAATAAAGGTAAAAGTACATTTCATAATCACATTTTCAATTATAATTGAGAAAAACAAGTTGGTTGTGTTACTAGGGTTGGAAAACAGTGATTAATCGTTACTCTAAATTAAATAATATCGATAGTTCTGTGGTTTCCAACCCTAATAGCTTGTAACCCTTTGATCCGATGACAGCCGAAGTTGTCATGATCGGTCTTCATCGGCTCTAATTTTGACATACTACACGTCGGTTCACTAATCTTCTGTTAATTAAAATTAATAATTATTACCGTGCATGCGTCTTGTCCAAGATAAAAATTCTGTGCGCAAAACATGCGATCAGTAATAGCACCCTCGGGGAACATATCTCTACATTCATCCGTGGTAATCACTCGCAATGCAGCGCTCTGTAGTCTTTTGGAAGTCTGTGTGTTGTCATTAGGATCTGTGGTTCCCCAACCTAATACTACTGCTCCTAAATTCATCTGTGGTGAGTAATCTGGACTCGGTAAAGCAACAGGTGCGTACTCATTTGATTGGAAATTAAGTTTTTCTTGTAATAGTAATAGAGCTACGTCGTAATCAGCGGTGCTTCGTTTATAATCCGGATGTTTGATAACAGAAGATACATTAACGACATGTCCGCCGTGGTCATAATAGGAAGAACCAATGCGGATTGTGTAGAAGTCCGGTGGATAATTATCACCTGAAATGGTAATTGTTATTCTTAGGTTATGTTCTTGTTGCATAAATTTTGGTAGTGATATGCATTATAAATGAGGTTAGGACTTACAATGCGCTGCTGTGACTAAAACACTCTCGGAAACAATGGCGGCTCCACAAATATGCTTGCCGTCCACTTGTAAAGACGCCATGAAACGAAAGTATTGAATATCCGCTGCATAACCATTGATTATCCTTCCATGTAAAGCGTCACATCTCGAGTTTTCGAAGGAGATTTCGACTGTAAGTACTAGTATTATTTTTATTAGTTTACTGATTTTATTTGTCTGAATCTTGGAGTGTATTTTCATTATTATTACTATTATTTTACTGTTATTTACGCTAATACAAGTATTTACTTGCTTTTTTGACTCAAATTCAGTAAAATAGAATGAAATACTTGCGTGTAACTTGTTTGACGACGTTACGACATACGTGAACAGCGTTACTGATAAGAGGAAATTAATTATTTACCTTTTCACTAGGAAAATAACAGAAAACAGTGTTAAATTTACTTAAAAACGATAAAAGGTACTAATTATAGTTAATATACTAATTTGCGAGAATATTATATGTTTAAGCTACATAAATAATAACTAGTATTGTTTAATTATAAGGTTTTATAAATTTATCTTTGTAATTTTGGTAAAAATTGTAATTTTTAGACCGAAAATTGCGATTAATGTCTTGCAACCCTAGTTAGTAGATGTA
>JAODVP010005109.1:7116-17214 GCA_025400035.1 Tetradonia laticeps
TATGGTCTAATAGAAATTATTGTAGCACATTCTACAAATATCATGCATATCATGAAGCGAAGGTTCGACTTGTAACTGACACTTCGACATATAGCTAGTCTGCGCAATTTTTTAAATTTTTGCTACAAAATTTTGTTGTTAAATTATGATGTTTAGTTACGTGGATTTTCATGACTTTAGAGCAAGTGTTAAAAAAAATTGTGTCTATGTTATAATTTAATGTATGTATTTGTTTAGAGTGTAATTGAGGGTTTGTTTTCATATAATAACCATTATAGTAACATATAGTATCATATAATAACCATTATAGTAACATATAAAATTGTTTCCATTTGATATAAACGCTGAGCGTATAATCGTGTTGCGTTTATAATCGCGAAAGTGTAAACTTTTATCGCCAATAAGTTGAATAGATTAAGGAGTCAATTTAGTTCTCTATTGCAAGTTACTCTGTATAATAACAATAAATTTTGAAGAAAAAAATCGTATGTTTTAAAATCTTTCCAAATTTAATTTATGTGGTATTAAACTTTGGATTAAACATTATATTTCTATGCCATCAACTATTATGTACTATACTACAGGTTATTAGCAAATTTTATCCATAGTGTAAATCGATCCTTGTTCGGATCCTGGACTATTTTATTTGTTTCACAATATTTGGAAAGAATTTTTTGATTATGGTCGGAATTATGTTGCATTACAGAGGGCAATAAAATCAGAGCAATAATAACATAAATAAAACATACTGACTTTTAGTACTTGAGTCACTCTGAATTAGTATCGGAAAGTATTTTTCTTTTTAAGGAATGAAAAGTAAGTTATTTAGGACGAAAGTTGCTAAAATGATGATTTTGAGGAGTTTTTTAAACGGTATATCTTTTATTGCGTTCACCTGAGTGCTTTGGATAAATTCATAGTTGTTCAGTAGGCGATTGATCATGTGTGTACATAATTGTAGCGAATTCTGAGTTTAATTGCGATAATTAGAAAATAAATGATAAAAAGTTGCAATTTCGTACAGATGTCATATGTCGCGCTCTGTCACATTAATGAAACGCTCATATGTTTCTCTCCGTTACACTTACAATTTCGTCTACTGAACACCTTTGAATTTTTACCAAGTGCTGCTTTAAAATGACTACTTTGGCAATTTTAGCCTTAAATAACTCTTTTCCATACATTAAAAACAAACCCTTTCCGGATCTGAATTCAGGTGACAAAATTATATAAAGTATATGTCAGTTTCCTCGTGTGGTAATTTACTGTTGCCTAGTGTTATCGAAAACAAATGAAAATATGTGGGTGAATATCTCAGTAGATATAACTTAATTCGTGATATTAAAGAATCATTAACTTTTTTTATACAGATAATTGTAGACACAGTTAATCGGAACTGTCAGAAAAATGGATTTTCATCCTTTCAATTCCGATTCAATTAAAAGTTTATTTAAGCTACAGATGATCAAACTTGCCAACCGAATTTAAAGAAAGATATAACAATGATTTGAGATAAGTATTGAAAAAAGTAAATCAACACCATATAAGATAAATATTTAAAATTCTATATCCTTGTTTTGCGTAATCTAATGCGGTTTTAAAATAAATATTTTGACTAGAGGAAGTAGTGGAACATTATTCTATTAAAAATAAATTAGTAAATATTACATTAAGTAGAATGAATAAAACAAAAAACTATGTCTTTATTATTTGTATATGACTAGTTTGTATATGCCGAGCAGGCGAAACTAGTCATATTCAAATAATAAGAATATATTTGTTGTACAAGTTTATTCTACTCAACTTAATTTTTAATATTAAATGATTTCTCTCATTTGACATTCAAAAATTCACCTATTCATTTATTTTTAAAAGAATAATGTATCGTTCCTCTACTTTTAACATACTTAAAACATACAAATATAGTTTATATTGCAAGAATCGTTTATTTATTTACAATAATCGCAAACCTACTCATCTTTTTCGTACCACTGCAATCCATATGAGCCCATTTTCCGCAATCAAGTATGTATCTAATCTATATTTTCCGTCCTATATCTGCTAAGAATTTCTTACGAAATATACAAGTGGCGTCTTCATTATGAATTGGGAGAAACTTTTTAAACACCGGCAATTTCTTAATCACTAAAGTCAGATCAGCTAGTTTTACTGATACTTTTTCTTGATCCCTATATCCTAGCCTCTTTTTAGTGTTGACTTTGTGAACCTAAGTCTTGTAGGGACTTGAGGGACGTTCCACATGGTTTCCTTAAAGATTGGACTAAGCTGCTACGCTCAAGAAACGTGTGTTAGGCAAATTTATGTACTGATACACAAAAAGCTGCGATGACATCTAACTATTTGTATAGATTTTCGTTATAGTCCAAAATATGACAAAAAAGGGCCAATTTTAGACCATTAGTAAAATAAAGTCGTTAGGAAACAAAATCTCTTGTCTCTTATTCTTTTTTTCACATACAATGTGCTCAATATCTCAATAAGCAACATATTCAATCACAACCAAACATATAAAAGATTAACAATTATGGAAAAGTTTTGAAGATCCGCAAAATCTAAAAAGGCTGAGTCACACAACCCTAGCAACAATAAGAAATGTCTTAGACCATTTGCTGCCGAATGCGCCAGCACACAAATTCTTTTCGCTAAATTTCAGATAAATCCTAAGATAACGCCACCGGTGGTTGTAGTGATTTTAAATCAGGCCTTTAATAATATCATTTTTATGTTCACATTGAAGATGGTAAAGATTCACGTAATTAAGTGTTTTTGATAAGATGCATTCAAGTACATTTACATATAGAGTATAAATAAAACAAGTTAATGTAAAAATACCAATTTGCCATTGAATGCCAGAGAAATGATGGTTAAATTTGTTGTAGAATGAAGGAAATTGTAAGTCTCAAGTCCCAAGGAAAAACTAATTATTGCATGCGAGTATCAATACCTACTGCATATATTAAAATGAAAAGCCACTGTAAGAAATTATGCATTTCCATTTTGTAGATTACTTTTTGTGCTACAAATGGAAATAATTATCTAATGATTGAAATTATTATCGACTCATTATAATTCTGCACGTAAATGCATAAAAGTTTGCAAGTGTATAAGTACATTACCTAGCTAGTAATGAAAATCTCAGTAACAGGAAGAAATTGATTATAACGCCCATACAAACAGAACAACTAGAGTTGTAGGTAGCAGTAGAAGCTAATTGTAAGTAGAGAATAAGAATAATTCTATTGTTTATCGCGTGGTTTACGCAGCGGTATCCGCAGAATTGTTAAACCAGGTCAATTAGCGCGATTGGCGTTATTTTTCTTGTTGCTGGCCGAACGTGCCGTAACGCAAAATATTGTCGGATTGCAAAAATTGAAGATAAGCATAATCATATTTTGCAAACTACAGAAATTGGTACGCAAAACAATTAGATCTTACATTTAGATAAATGAATCGTTGGCAAAAAATCATCTTTGTTTATGCAAATACATATAGGTATGTTAGCAGGGCTTAGTAAGTCAAGTAATAATCACGAAAAGTCTGAAAAATATGAATCAAATATGAAATTAAAATATGAAAAAAATGAAATCTTTTGCTCACTTCCCTGAATTAAGATATAGAGAATAAAAAATCCAAAAGGAATCCAAAGAATTTCAGCACAGTTGAGTATGACCAGTATGATAAGTACATATCATTGTTTATATTAATTCTTTAACGCTTATATCACTCGTACTCTCACGGTATGGAGTTACAAAAGCAAGAAGAGTAAGTACGTGAAGTTCAAATACGACAAGGAGATTTCCAGACATGTACTGATGTTTATAAATTAAAATAATCTGAAGCTTGAATTACTCGCCACCATAATTCCCTGAATTACAGACATAGTATGAAAATACGTCAAAGAATTTCGTAGTTAAAGAAACGAAATGTTAACTGGTTCTGAAAATATCCGTGAAACTTATTTCAGGAGGCTACTAAATTTAGCTCAGTGTATGTGGTCTAATCTTTTATTTTGAAACTGTGCGTGCAATAACAAGCACTACTAACTTGGCATCGCAAATCGCTGCAAATATTTGCCCGGGCGTCTGTGTGTTAATCCCATTTTATATAAACACATAACAAAATCGAGAGAATTTGGTTTTGGTTAGAGCTATTAGAACTTTTCTACTTACGTACCTAGTTCACATTCGTAAAGAAGTGTTTAGTGGATATATGATATATTTGGTCATACTTGAATTATTGTTTGTTTCTTTGGAACTTAATGGCTGACGTGCTTGGAAAAGGAAACAAAAGTTTATCAAGCGTTTATTTTCCTTGAACAGCACTGTGAATTGCTTTCCCACGGGAAGGAACAAGGGGTTTATTTTCATTGGGTGGAATGAATCATAGAAATGTTATACATATCTATGCATAAATAAGTCGATAAGATATTATCTACATTTTTATCGGTGTGGTAGTTGTTAGGAAATTTATTGTATTTTAATGAGAGTCTATTCCATAATTACTTTACCATGTTTACTTTACATTTGTATAAATCTTCATGCCAAATATGAATGGGAAATGTTTAAATTTTTGAAGTGAGAAATATTTTTAAACCAGGATCTGAAAATATTTATATTCAATGCTCCGCATTTATATGTTCAGCTTATGAAAACATGATAAAGTGATTTTGAACTTCAACGAAATTCAAATTAAGTTATTATCAGTCCTAACGAGAGGAATGAATACAACGCAGCAATAGAATATTCTAATGTGGGCTAATTGATGTCGTGAGTTACGCCCGTTGACATTCAATGTATTCATGTATTCATAAGGCTCGTTTACTCTAATTCTTCTTAGACGTTCATAATTTATTTTCTGTCATTGTATATGTTTACACTCAGCTTGAAGCAAGTTCAAAAAGAAATATGCCCAGAAAGAAATTTAATGTCTGGCGTCTTTAAATTGTATTTATTTCTTTGTTTTAATGTATAAAAGATAATATATTGCAGTCATTTCATATCTAGTTGCATGTTAAATATTCCTGCAAGTGCAAAAGGGCTTACAAAAGCTGCTTCACGCACTAATTAACACCATATATAATAAAATGCGCCATGCGACAGTGCGACGTTTTTTGCGCGTTTATCTACTTATCTTCATTCCTGTGCACCACTGCGGCGCACACAGGAATAAAGTTATACGACGTATAAGACATCCAAGTGTAACGAACCATGCGCTAAGGAATACGCAGCACTCAATTCAACATGGCTCACTTTCCATGCACTTAAAATGATTCTATGCATGTAGGTAGGTACTTAGCGGGTGTTTACTTCTAGCACACAATTCACCAACTGTAATATTAATGCTGCGTAACTAAATTTCACGTATTATAAATTGTAATTGTGAAGTCAATGCCAATACATACCAATAATAACAATAATAGTAATCGTAATACAACTATAGTCTAACTCGTTTATAACGAGCGGGAAGGAGCATTTATTTTTCATATCTGTGCAAAGGAAAAGTTGGTTCATATGTTATGAATTCTTTAATTATCTCTTTCTTGTGTATTAATTTTCGGGCAGGACTTAGGACTCGAAAAATATCGCTAGAAGAACTTTTTAAAACAATTTATTTTAGTTCTCCTGATTTGAATAAAGATTTGCAGTAATCCTTGGTGCTAAAACAAATAAAAATACGAAAGCAGGGTACATATATTTATTCGATAGTTATGGAAATATAATTATGTAAAGTTTTGAAAAAAAAGGCGAAAAATCCGAACTCATATAATAACGATGTTTAATACCACTCTGGACGCTGACCTAATTAAGTTAGAGACCCGGAAGTGGTGTCATTTTGTAGCTCTTTTTTTTGCTTTTTACAAGAGTACCCAACTTGACAGGTTTCAATAACAATTATAACCTCAAAATTCAAATTAAAGTTTTTTATAGGGATGTACAGTAAAACTTGGTTATAGCGTTATCGAAGAAACCGTAAAATAGTAACGCAATAACCGATGGTCGTTTTATCTTTATGGGAAAATTTTTGTTGTTTTAATGTCTCCCTTCTCTTTGATATTACATTATTATTCATTTTTGAATAAAAGGCACGCAAATTCAAGTTTGGCTATTAATGTACCTACATATATACATAGAATTTACAAAAATCTGTAATTTTTTCTATTTTTCAATGTTGAAAATATCGCTCCGACAAATCATAAATGATGTAGTAACAGAATTACGCATAAAAACATGACGTTATAACAGAAATAAAATACATTAGTTTAATAGGGAATTAAAACGTCTTTTTAAAAAATACACTCACTAATCGAGTTGTCGCACAAAGCGAGGACGTTATAACCAAGATCTACTGTAGTATAAAAAGGTATGTAAATGAAAACTTACAAAAAATACAATATGTACTTCACATTTGTATAAATCTTCATGCTAAATATGAATGTGGGATAATGATGGGATCAGGGTTAAAACATTATTTCTGATAGGAGCGATACATTGACAACGTTCTTGCTGTAAATGAGTATTCTTACTGAAATGAGTCATGGGTGCCTTTGATCTTCTATCGCTGATCCCATCATCGTCCCACATTCATATTTGGCATGAAGATTTACACTAATGTAAAGCAAATATGGTATTTTCCTAAAATTTTTCATCTACGTACTTTGTCGACAAAATCCTATAGATATATAACTTTAATTTGAATTTTGATGATGTAATTATTAAAACTTGTAAACTTGCCAAAGGCGTATACACTGAATAAAGCAGGAAAAGGGCTATTAAATGACATTTCTAGGCTTAAAAGTTTGCGCTTTTGAAAAACTTTACGTAACTATATTTTCAAAACTATTGAAGATAAGAATTTGAAAGTTTGTATTTTTATTTATCTTGACATCAACTGTGAGTGTGCCAAATTTTATTTTATAAATCAGACGCGGTGAGGTAAAAGCGTGTTGAGTTGACGTAAACTCCCTAAAAATTCAAATTTTCTCGTCAACATAATGTTATATTTCGTAATAAAATCTAATGAAACAAACTGAATATGAAAATGAATGAATATGATACAAATACAGCACACAACTCGACCTCCTCCCTATAGCCGGGTTTTGTTCGCAAAAAGCAAATAACATTGAACAAATACAGTCCTTAGATGACTTACGATTTTATAGAATTTTTTATTGGTTTCATTTTAATGGAGTTACTCATGCAGTACAATCAAAAATTCATTACTTTGATTCGTTACATACATGTGAGGAATTTGCAGGTGTTGCAACAATTCCATACAATTATTCCATCTTGTTTCTATGTATATTGGAAAATGTCGAAAAATAATTGAACTACGCGTGCTGTGTGGCGAGTGGTTGCAAGACCAATTAATTTCTAATCGATTGTTGTCATATTTTTTATTTTATTGGTGTTACAACATATTTTGTACTGTAATGTGACCAGGCAATTATTTATATTGCTAAAGTCTGGACGTTATAAAAATAGTTTATAAATCATACACATTTGCTTCATCTTAACACTTAGTTCAGATGTGATAACCATTTCATCAGGGTTTCCATTTATAATATAGAAGATTTTAACTCACGGAAATATGAATTCTTCTATCAATTATCTATATCAATGTGTCACTTCAAATCTAAACGGATGTTGTTTATATAACATGTATTTATGCTTACTGTTGGTGACCTTTACATTTTAATATGTTGTAGTTTTTGCAGAAAAAATATATACGGGTTGCAACATGTTACATGTTGTGAGTTTGCTTTTTAGTAGGTAATTTAAATATGTATCTATAGGCGAACTCTGTTATAACGAGAGTTGTAACTCGAAATTTCTGCACCTCGTATTACTGGAAAAGTTTGAATTCCAGTAAAATATGTCCGAAGTTTTTCAATAAATGATACATAAAACTATATGTTTAGACTCATACAAAAATCACTAGAAATTTTTACAATTAAAAAGTAGGAATATGTATAGAAATCAGTAGTGTTTTCTGATTTTTATTTCGCAAAAACTGCTCTTGTAAATCGCTTTAGATTGTTTCTATTTCACAAATAATTTTCTAATTTTTCTTATTCAAAATAAGCATATACTTAATATCTTTACGCAATGTCTAACTTCATTGAAAGCCTACATGTATGTATCTTTAAATTTAATGAAAACTTGAACTTACTATGACTGTACAAAATTTTCACTGGCTGTTTTATTACTTATAAAAGTAAAAATCTGTTTTACGATCTTTAACTCCACTAATATTTAACTTCACATTATTCATAATTAGAAACAAGCATTGTTAAAGATTATATTATTTGCAATAACTTCTCTCCTAAAGTGTTTTTAACTGCGTCGTTACAACAACTACATCTTGTCTGGCCTTTGAATTTACACCGCCAAGGGTTGAGGGTTAAGCACAGGTAGAAGTAAAGAGTAAACCTTAGCAAACTCGAGTGTGCAAGTACCGTTAGGGATTAATTTCCTTCAGGCTGCGTGTTGGCCAAAACGGAACGCAAAGAAAAAAATATTAAAAGCTCGCTAAGGAATTCGGGCTTTCGGTAGACTTTCCTTCGGGTTATTATATTTTTATTGAGAACGGAAGACGTGGCAGGTGGGAGGTGGGATGTAAAGATGTGAACTTGAATGAATCTTTGAGAATGTAAGCATGCTCAAAATAGCAAAGAAATAAGAGCATGTGGAGAAGGCGGCGCAACTGTGGAAGTAACGAGATGTGCAAGATTAGTTAGGTTTGGTGGATAATATGGATATTTTTAGCGGTGAATGCAACTAGATCTTTACGAGGAGTAAAGTTCTGTGAAGTTCTGTGAACGATTTTGTTGCAAACCCAGTGGAAGAGTAAAAAACGAATCGTTGAGAGATGAGATGTCAGAGGCAACCACATTCTCCTGAATATGCTGAAATAGCAGAAACATCTGCTCGCTTGCAAATTCCGAAACTCAGAGCGGTGTTTTATATTCCATGAATTCAGATGATGGATGAGAAAATAATTAACTCTTTCATAATAAATATCTATTCAATAAAATTATAATAATAAGTAATACATTGAAAGATGCTTATATCATTTGTAGATAGTAGATTAGAGTTTCTATTTGAACTTTTGTACTTTGTTAGTCGAGCTTGTCGTTCTTAAATGCTGTCTTCCTGATAACGATTACAAAGTGCTGATTCACAGCAAGTGCGCGCAAGAAGTGTACATCAATCGAGTGATTGTCACTTGATTATATTGATTTAACTGCTGATAACTCTTGCTTGGAGAGAGCAAAGCAAATATACATTATCTACAAAGTTGTATTTCAATTCCCAGTTTACATAAAGTTTAGAAAATTTTAATCTTCTTTAACTACATCCGTATGAATGCAGTGTAACGAATTTTCGCATTTCTAAGAATTCGGTCAATGTTTTTCGAATATCAATTGTCGGTATTTTCACTTTAAATGATGTAGACTCTCGAAACTTTAGATCAGGGGTCTTCAACCTTTAGAAACTTTTTTTTATTATGTAAAATGTTCAAAGCTCAGATTGTAATAATAATGCTAAAATCAGCAAAAAAAATACAAAATATAAGATTTAATATGGGCAAAAATCCCACAAATGTAATGTTTTAAAATATGATCTACGAATCAATATTTTTAGACATTTCAAACATTTCTAGATAATATAAAAATTATTTGTAGTATAAGTTTCCTCCTTGTGTTTCATTTATATATTCATTTTGTCTTATAATATCTTTAAATGTTTTAATTTATCTGAAAATATTAAATTGTCTAAAATTGGCTAATAATGTTTTAAAACGTCCAAAAATATGTGAAAATATGCAAAAATTTGTCTTAAAATATCCAACAATGTTTCAAAATGTCTGAAATTGTTTCACAATGTTTTAAAATGCCTGAAGATGTCTAAAAATGTATGAACATGACAATATTTCTGTAATACATCTGAAAACGATTTTAAAATGCCTTAACATACCTAAACATTGTTGAGAATGGCTTAAAATATCTAAAAATATCTAAGAATATCTAAAAATATCTAAAAATATCTAAAAATATCTAAAAATATCTAAAAATAT
>JAODVP010005219.1:0-16000 GCA_025400035.1 Tetradonia laticeps
GCGTGATTTTACAAATTCGCTAAATTGGCCAACTTTGTCGGTCATATTAGGCCATTTCCCATCAATTTGCGAACGCGAGAGTAACACAGATCGAAAGAGCAACTCTTGCTCTATCAAATGAGGTATCATGCAGAATTTGATCTGTACCGGTACCCGAGAATATATAAGATTTTCCACCCGCGTCATTTAAAAAATTCGAAAAATTGTCCATCTTTGTTGGCCATTTTAGGTAATTTCTATATATGCGAATTGCAGTATCGTCTACTCTAATACTTTTCAAGATATTCGCAAAGAACTAGCCATGATTGTGATATCATCAAATAGAAAATTTCGTCCTGATTCCAAGTGATTCGCGAGAAATTTAGGATTTTCCGATACGTGATTCGAAATAATGCTTAACTTTGGCTCAGAGGAGCAGAATAAGCACATATCGAAAGAGTAAGTCTTCCTCTCTCAGAGATGTCAAGACCATTTTCATCCCTCATCGGTGTGTCGGATAATCACGATCCATATACTTACGTCTATTTATAGTTTCTGCTTTGGCAGAGAATAGTATCTTGCTCCATTTCCAGTTTTTGTTGGACTGTATGCATTAATGATGTCTGCACTGTAATGCCGGATATCACACGTTTCCTTGTTGCAGGAGTCTCATTCAAATAATGCATACTTTTCACGCCGAATATTGTAGCAAATGTAAGTCATACCTGCAGCAGACAAAGCTCAATGTTAACAATTAAATTCGTCAATTAGTGCAAAATCAGAAAAGTACTAATTTACTATACCACTATACTACTATCCGCCAATTTTTATAATTACAAAACTATAAATAACTGGCGCCGGTTCTGCTATAATTTATTTAATCATTATTAATGTAGTAGTAAGTAAATATCATCACCTATTTTGCGATATACACCAAGAATTGTATCCTTTGTATTCAAATATATCTACACTATAATTGTAGTTCTATTTACTATACAATTAAATCTTCCACTTATTTCATCTATTCACTATAATTACATCAAATGCGCACCTGATCCACTATACTTATAACAATATCCTTTTAGTAATCAAATAATTACATGATCCTCGATAATAGCTAGTAATTAATAATTGCTTTAACTTTCGTTTATAAACAAATCGAAGA
The DNA here is from genome assembly GCA_025400035.1 of Tetradonia laticeps. Taxonomy (NCBI): domain Eukaryota; kingdom Metazoa; phylum Arthropoda; class Insecta; order Coleoptera; family Staphylinidae; genus Tetradonia; species Tetradonia laticeps. The sequence goes on from JAODVP010005219.1 coordinate 1,145, forward strand.
GTAAAATTTCTTCATTTATCGACTCCGCATTTACCTAAAATGCGGTTACTAAAAACAAGCAAACTTTTAATTTATGTTATTTATATTTTAAGTTTGGAACAATTATGTTATACTTTTAATATAGCAACGTTGTCTGGAAGTTTTATTACTTATATAAAATATTCAAACAGACCGTCAAACATCAATCTATTGCTACATTGCTGGAAATTAGGTAAAAAATCATTTAAATTAATATAAGTAAATGACAGTCCTTTCTGAATTTTAGATGAAATAATTTACTTTGAAAAGAATTTGTTTGAAAATGGATTGAAAACTAGACATGTAAAAGTAGAAAATCTATTATCTAGCTTATCACAACATGATATGTTTGTTATTGATTTAGATTGTTATAATATCTCGGAAATTTATGCAAAGGTAAATTTAACCAATATCATTCTTACTTTCATAGAATATATTATTTAATATGATTTTATTAATAAATTGCAGGAAAATTATGGAATAATGTTATCACCTTATCGCTGGTTTGTTTTTCTTAATGATATACAACAATTTCCACAAATGTTACCTATTTCCATAAACAGCCGAATATATTTGTTTTGCAAAACTACTCCTCATATCCTAGCATCACCTTATTTAATATTTAACACAACTCAGTATAGCTTCAATAACATCAGTATTTGGTCAAATGATGAAATGAAGTACATCACTCCAATTAAAGAGGTGTCTGAGTTCCAACATCGTGTGAATCAAAAAGGATTAGTAGTTAATGCAAGTGGAGTAATAATTGTGAAGCGTACTTATCAGCACCTGGATGATTACCGCTATTTATCGGAAGATTCACATACCAAAAATAATATTATATTATTTCGTCATTTAATGGATATTATAAATTGTTCAGCGCAGATAACTTGGCATCCGGGTTGGGGCACTATAAACAAAACGCGTACTAAATACAACATGATGCTTGGGGATATTCAAAGTGGACGCAGCGAATTTTGTGTAACTGTGTCTTTCATTACAACTGACCGCCTTGCCTTTCTGGATATAGTATCAAATCCACTAGTAACAGCAGCTGCTTTTTTCTTTAAAGCACCACCACTATCCACTGTAGACAATATATTAACACTGTCATTTAACTTACAAGTATGGATAGTACTTGCTGCTCTTCTTGTGCTATTGTTCTTTTTATTATGGACAATTGTGAGGATGGAATGGAGTTTTCTTGACAACTCAAAAGCAAATGATGCAAAGATTCTACACCCAGATGCAATGTCAATTGTGGTATTCGAAATGGGTACTGTTTGCCAACAAGGACTAGAAGCAGAACCAAGAAGCATTTCAGGCAGAATCATCACCTTTGTATCCCTCCTCTCATTTTTATTTATTTACACAGCATATTCCGCTTATATTGTTGCACTGGTTCAATCTACTAGTGACAGTATAAACAAGCCTAATGATTTACTACAATCCAGCATTAAATTAGGCGCAGATTTGGTACCATACACAAGGTATCATTTATCGGTAAGTTACAAATGATACAACCAAAATGATAGAAATGCAAGCAACCTCTAATGCATTGTTTTGTAATCCTTCGTGTAGACACAGAAGGACCCTATTAAACAAGCACTTTATAAGCAAAAGATTATACCACCAAATAAACAAGAAAACTTTTTCGCCCTCGACATTGGAGTTGAACGAATGCGGACCGAATTTTTCGCATATCACTCTGAAGCAGATAGAATTTACAAACAAATTTCGAAAACTTATTTGGAGCATGAAAAGTGTGGAATACAGAAAGTGGCAATTATTAACCAGATGGAACCTTATATTCACATCAAGAAGTATTCTCCCTATAAGGAGATTGTTACAATATCTTATACAAGATTTAAGGAGCATGGATTGGCGCGTCGTACGTTTTTAAAAATCTACGAAACTAAACCAAAATGTAGCCAATCTGGTGGTAATTTTCGAAGTGTCGGAATATTCGATGCCTATTTTGCAGTCGTTTGTTATTCAACTGGCATATTTATGTCAGTATTTGTTTATATTATAGAACTAGCAGTTAATAGATTTAGAAAATAATTGTACTAATACACTGCGCGACATCTAAAGGCAACGAGAAACACTTGCGCACGTATTTATTGATCCTTTCACTTTGCGTTCATGTGATATCTGTGTTATCATGCCATAACAGTGTGGCAATCTATTCCTGTATACTTTCAGCTTGTATATCTTGTGTAATATTGCAATTTAATATGCTGATAAGATGTGACGTAACTAATAAAATATAAATTCCTTACCAGTTTCCATGTTGCTGTCATCATGTAATATTCCATTAAAAACGTACAGCAATCCTGCGCAAAGGTCACGGACCATACCAGTGGTTCATTCGAGTTCTAAACCGTGCCAAAGCAGTGAAGGCCGCGTGATAGTTACAGTTGTTCCCGTAATCTCTACTATACTTCATTGGCAGGAAGCCGATTCTATTTCTAAATTGAATACTCATCATCGTGTACTTACAGTGTGCATTCAAATTACGGCACGCCAAGAACTGGGAAGTAACTATGCCCGGAACGTACGCTGAGGTCACCCACATACTCTTTGACCTAGACGGTTTGCTAATTGGTACGTGAGGTATATATGTCTCTCAATTATCCACTTTAACAGAAAATATCCAGATTCTGAAACATTTTACGAAAAAATCATCAATGACATTGCCGGACAATATGGGAAGAAATACACAACAGAAATACGTGCCAAAATATTGGGTACACCTGAAATGATGACCAGTCAATTGGCAGTAGACCTAATGGAATTACCCTTGACTCCTGAAGAATTCTGCGCGAAAATGAAGAAGGGAGTTGAAGCAGAACTACAAAATCCGCCTTTATTGCCAGGTATTTTGACTATTAAATATATATAAACATTTTGTATAAATCACGATTGATATTTTGAGGTGCGGAGAAATTAATCAGACATCTTGCTAAAAACAACATCCCTTTTGCTATGGCTACATCTGGAAGTAAAGAAGCTACTGATATTAAATTGCAGAACAAAAAAGAGCTATTTGACCTATTCCACCACAAGGTTATGGGTAGCAGTGATCCAGATGTTAAGAAAGGGAAACCAAATCCAGATATTTTTCTAGTGTGTGCTTCTCGGTTTCCGGAACCGCCGGAGTCTTCCAAAGTATACTAAATAATATATGAATTTAGGTGTATAAAAATACTAATTATTGTTTTAGTGCTTGGTTTTTGAAGATGCTCCCAACGGAGTAAAAGCAGCAGTAGCAGCAGGGATGCAGGTTGTAATGGTTCCTTCAGATGAAATAACAGACGACCTTAAGAAAGGTGCAACAGTGGTGTTAAAAAGTTTAGAACAATTTCAACCAGAATTGTTTGGTTTACCACCATATGCTTAAATATATTACTCACTAAATTATTATTTAAACTTATCAATGTTGAAAATCAGGTAACTGTATTTTACGTAAATAAATACCATTATTTTGTGTAGTTGCGTTTTTGCGAGGAATGTAAGGAATGTAGATAAATTTCTATAAATACTCAACCGAAGCGACTCTGGGCGTCGGGACGCCGCATTGTATCCTGCTATAAATGCTCATTCCCAACATAGATGGAGGCTCGTGATACTGCCGCGGTGCCCCAAAAACCACCCCAACGCGATGACGTCCACGATGCGAGCACACCGCGCCGACCAATCAGCATGCGCACCATATTGACCATCTTCCTTGGGGCGCGTGTGTGTGGATCGGCGGCGTCGCGACGCTCGCCTGTAGCGGGCGTGTGTCAGTGCATAGGAGCGATACGCGTCGCATGCACACGTCCAATGCACCAAAAAACTCGGTCGCGCGTCGGGTAAAACACACGGAGTGTCACTGATTGGGAAGAAGTTCACACAGGTAGGTGCGGATCCTGCCAAGGGTCGCGTCGTGCTTTACGCGTTTCGCGGTTGTGAGCGGCAGGACTGTCGACATTGGGACTGTGTGAGCAATCAACGTCACCTGCCAATTGTTCGTGGCCCATATCAGTGCTACGTCAGTAAATCGCAGTGAAGATCCAAGGGTCAAGATGCCAGTGCGGAAGCAAGGTAAGATGAACAGATTCGTGTCGTGGATAAATTTAGATCCAGATTGCGCGCGTCAGGAGTTTAGGTGCAGAACATAAGCGTGGGTGCCCCATACACGTGCTTACTCGCCTCTGCCTGGTGGGGAGCAAACATGCAATACAGTTTAAAGCCATAGCTCTGCAGAACCTACACCATATGAAAGGGACCCCTTTGTATATGCTATTTATATCCTTATATTGTACGCTCGATAAACTTACAAACCTGTGCTTAAAAATTGCTAATATAGCAATAAAATATTCATTGTTTTGTAGTATGCAACCCTGAACGGGTTCAACAAAACCTTTGTTGTGACTTCATCTCATAAACATGCAATATGCCAATTATCAACACACTGGCCTTGTTCCCGAAAATTGAACGGTTATTAAGGGTTGTTGATAGGCACGCGAAAAATGTAATAACATGAATACGGTCATGGGTAATTTATGTGCAAGTAGTAACTTTTTATGTTCTCTCTGTGCTAAAAACATTAGTGGGAGCATAATAAGCTGTTTGTCACGGTGTGCCCAGCGAATAAAACCTACTGGTGCATTAACCTACTGCCATCTATTTAACAATTATTCACACATTTTGGGTCTGAAACCTCTAAAATAGTTAAAGTTCCACTTCCTAAGCAAAGTAATAAACTTTTAAACATAATTACCCACCTTGCATCTTTGCATCTCCTTGAATATATAGTGGACATTAAGCCTAGGCCGTTACCAAAACCTAAATTTATTACAATAATTAACGTTATTTAAATTGAGCGCTGCAACTAAAACTGAAGTCATGGCCAAGGCGATGAATCCCTTCACGCAAGTTCTCAGCAAGTGGGAGGTCATAAAACACATGATTGCACGTAGGCTCCTAGAGACTCCTAGACGATCATGGGCCGGGCAGGAGCAACCAGTGAGTTAGATGCCCTCCGAGTAATTTAGGGTCAGGGGAGGAAGCCGTCGTTCTCGGTTAATGAATTTCTGCTGAGCACCGGAATATTCAGACGAGGGCAGTACCATGGAAGACGAGCAATTGGCATTCCACAGGGGACATTCCTCCACATGTCCCACGCAACGCGGCAAACAAACGCCAAGATTGTGTGCCCAGTGATTTGCACTTGTAGTAACCGCGAAATTTGAAAATAATAACGAGTACCTTGAACTCGACTTCGATCTTTCCGCATCGTAGACCTCCATACAATTCGCCCGTCGCAGCGTTACGTAAAACGCTCCCATTTTCATGGAATCAATAGTCGCTAGGCTTGATAGTAAGCACCTCTGAAAGATGATTTATGCATACCGGAAATCAATTACCACATTACTAAATCGTTTCCTGCTTTAACTGATTTTAAATGATTTTAAATGGTGGTTTCTCTTCGAATTTTCACGAAAATATTATACACATAAGTTGGAGATAATAATTAGACTATTAAAACTCTAGCAGCTTACATTTTAGTACCAAAAAGGGTTAGCATAGAAGTTGTAAATGGTTTCAACTCTGCACATATAGGCTAATAACGCCAGGGTTACAGCTCGATGGAGAATAATCCGCCCTAGTGGAATAGTGAACGAGTGACCCAGTTTTGGAAGCAAAGCTCGATACAGACCCATCGACAGCGCGCCGAATTTTCAAGATTAATTCGATTGGAAATGATATACAAGCGCAATACTGATTTTACTAAAGTGCGTAGTATATCAACTTACAATTTTACAATAAAAAATTATGATTCTATAGAAGAATTGATATAACTAATGTTCAACAATGCCTAACTGGATTTACTCATCTAAAATTTTCTCTTTACCTCCACTTTAAAGGAAATTCATTTTACGTTACGCTCCCTGAAATCTCCTTTTTGCTACTTCATGTCACCGTAGCCCGAAAATGTTGTCTTCAGGCATCAATTCCAATCCCACTTCCAATTCCCAGTAAAAGCTAAACTCGAGATACTTTGCGGCAATTCTCCGGAAACTTTATTTAACAAAATAGAACGTATACGAGAGTGATGACTGAGATAAAACGAATTCTACGTCAAGGACGGAGGACGTGAGCATGCACGTACCTATACAGATCCTGGAACTCTGCAGGAAATAGGCAGGACGTGAGGTATAGAATGTATTATACGTATTAGAACGATGAAGAGGACTATATAAATTAACAACGGAAAGTAGATTATTATTTGAATTGAGCCGTTTCCCCCTGAGTAACGAGATATTCGCTTTATTACCGCTATAATATACCTTTTTCTACCAATTTCATCTGTTTAATGCCTAACGTTGGACTGAAAATATACTTTTATATATTACTTTATTGCTTTATTTTGACACATTACTAACAGGCTGAAATGATTGATATGCTGGTAAATCTCACAGCACTATCCATATTTAGTCCTGAGTGAAAATTTCGACGTCGTCCTTTTTCAATCTCAGGTTTTTATTATACCACGCGAAGCGTGAAGTTGCGTACTACAAATGAATTCAACTTTCTGGCTGCCGCGAAAGTTACAGGATGATAAATGTGTCCGCATATTCGGATAGTATATTCAGTGGAGTTGAATATATCGGCACGGCAGAGTGGAGTTTGCTATTCAGTGTCAATTACAAAGCCACTTCATATCGAGTTTTCCGATTTACGACAAAAAGCAAATGTGAGGCTTGCGACTGCAGGAAAATTAATTTCTGCAGGGCGGACAAACACTGACAGGTACAAATATTGGCTGAGCAGGAAGAAACATGGGTCAACTTGTGATGATGAATGAGTTTTCAAATCGTAAAGAAAAATTCATCAACTCCAGGATTAATTTTTCTTTATGGTACCTAAACTGATCACCCACTGGAACTAGAAACTGCTATCTCAGACATTTAATAAAATGGCGATTATAATCGTTAAACCTAAGAGCAATGAAAAAAGATATTACCCACTTATAGAAAAAGTACTTCTTATGAGCAAAGAACTAAGCAGATTAAAACGTGGCTCAGAAAAATGCATTTCGAAATATTCAGAAATAAGATAATGTAATATCAAGCAAAAGATTTAAGTAATGGAATAAATCTTGATGAACACTAAAACGTAGCCGGCAGTTTCCTAGATAACTAAAAATGAAAAGTTATTTTTCAGAGCCATAGTGGACATTAATTTCGTTAATGTGTCTTTTACCGTAAGGTGAAAACCAGAAAAAGTGATACAACATCAAAGGTAATTGCAAAATCCTTCTCAAAATATTTGCTTAGTGGATTAAGTGTGATTGTGCGCATAAGTATTAAGAAATTTAAAATATTTAAAATATTTAAAACATTTACTTACTGATAAATTCCATGCAGCATTATATTCCCTTCGTGAAATGCTAAAGTTTTCATACCATAAAAGACACAAGACTATAAGAATACACTTAGTTCCGGTAGTCCATTATGATCATCATCATTATTTCAGCAACGTTGAGTGAAATGAAGTGGAATTTGTTGCTGTTACAACTTTATGCCAACTACCATTCGCCGGATAGAGTAAACATAAAACAGAATAGCTTGGATTTGAATTGAAATACTATGCAAAACACTATTTAGACAAAAGATGTGTATACCTCTGTTGCAACTTGGGCCAAAAATAAAGGAAAACAAGAATTGTAGATATATACGGATTGTTTAGCGCATTATCAACTTTGCACATTTAACTGCAAAGTGCGATAATGTTACTTTCACAACAGACAATATTTCAGCAAAACAACTTGTTTAATTAATGTGGAATTTAAATGGATTCACGAGGTTGTTGAGGTTATGAAAAGAAAAAAATGAAATTTTCTAGTAGGTATTAAAGTTTAGATTGCAATAAAATGCTATTAATACTCATTACGCATTTCATGTTTTGATTTTCCAGCGCGAAATCACACAACTCAATATCAGTAGAATTTGACGCGTTTCAAAATTGCTTGCATGGCCACGCTAATTACACGGCAATGAAACTGTGCGAAACAATTTAATCAAACCGAGCGAAACACGCTGCAAATCAGCGCAGTGTTTAATTTGAAATGCGCCGCGCAACTTCAATAAACTTCATTTAATCATGGGAGAGAGCACGATTGGTAAAGGGTGCATTCTTCTGGCTGATTTACTTATTGATCTGCGGAATTTTCTCCAACCACGTAGTTGGTACTTGAGTTTAACTTTGCAGCGAATCCGAGAAACAACTGATAACCCTCATTGTTTTCCCTTGAAAAGATATTGTATTTACGGTCCAATTCCATCATCAATCTAAATTTAATTCTTAATTATATTTAGCGTAATTTGATTATTCCCTTAATCAATGTATCAAAAGCATTCTGATCATTCTCTGCTAACCTAGTTTGTTATAAAAGTGCGTTGGGGTTTTCTCATCAGCTATTCTACTCATTCATTAATCTCGCCTGCATCCCACATCTATTTGCGCTGCGTTATGAACACGACTCATTGTTGTTTGACGCAACACGCTTTGTCGCCAGCGACATTGGTAGGCGGCGATGCTCTGCCGCCGCCAGAGTAAACAATACGGCGTTCAACCAACATTTGTTGACAAGTGCTTGCTGTGCATTTGTGCCGTTTGCATGCAATGTCCGTGACAATACTTTATTTTTCTCTTTTCAATTATATTATCAAAAGAGCGTCCATGAAATTAGTATAGCAATACAATGAAAATTCTCATCTCTCCTCTTGTTTTCAATGACCTCTTCGCACGGGTCGATCAATGCACTCACCATGCTTGCAAACTGCGACAACGACATCTTAGCTGTCGTAATTTTCTCACACTTCCTTTGTTGCCGAGAATGTCGACTACCGTATTTGCGAAAAGAGAAACGAGGCAAGCCCTTTTTCCAGGTCGGCTGTCCTGCTGCCACTCCTTGAAACGGAGCTATCCCAACTTTGCCTCGCACTCAATCGAAAAGCCACTCAAACCGTCGTTGCGGTATTAATCTCCTGTTGACCTAGAGTCTTGTCAACAAGGCACACGCATTACTACCAAGTGTATGGTAAATTATATCCGCATGAAGGAAAACAAATTATTTAGTTTTCCGATCTGCGTCACACGTTGTAAAAAAATAAAATTCTAGTTCAGTCGGTATTGCGCGTTGCGGCGAGCACTTTAAATGATGAAGGTTTTAATGAGGACTCTTCTCTACACTGATCCACACGAAAAATCTGTATATGGATGTAAGTACCTAAATGTGCTTTTCTTTTCTTTTTCCAGCATTGGCTGAATACGCCGAGTTCCGTACTGACTAAAATCTCATGTTCTTTAGTTTTTCTTTTCTGTTGAGGTTTCCACATACGTTTCAATGCCTCAGGTGAGAGCCAACTGTACTTTCATTGTCTTCGCACCTTTTCCAGACAGTTTGCCCGTTTAACTCCAGCTTTGTACTAGCACAGAACGTTCACAATGAAAAGTGGAAAAAGAACGTGTAATTTTCTTACGGGCATTTCAGGCAGGGCTTTGTAATAAAATACGTAAATTTTAGTCAGCACAAGCAAATTTTGCTGCAACTGCAATTTCTTCCTGCTTAGAAATTGCAGGTAAATGATCGGAAATGGGTAAAAACTCCATTACAACTTTAATAAATATAAAGTTCTAAAAAATTCTAGGTATACAATAATCCCCTATGTATAATTCACTAGTTGTCTTCTTTTTAAAACAGACATTTTTCCCCTGTTAGGACTCAGGCATTTGTGGTCACAACGAATAAGATCAGCATCAATAATTCGTGCCCACAGGAAGCCTGAGCCGCCAAGGCGCTGTAAACTTCCTCGACAAGTCTGCAAATCAATCCTTGCAAACAACATCTTTACACACAGGGCCTTCCCAAAAAATCTTACCTTCCTATATACATTATTCTATTATTCTATAGTTTAATCAAATAATATACCACGTTATACGTATCCTTAAAGTAATACACTAACAAATTACGACTATGTCGACTAACTGTTCGAATAACAGACGGAAAATTTGATATTATCTTATCCTCTCGTATAAAGACCCATGTGTAACCCGGACCAAGCCCACAAGGACATTCGCCAATATATCGGCCGCAAGATTCAGAGGTCAATTCGCAACGCTTTGCACGATTCCTTCGTATAGAAAACAGAATGAAATTGAGGATGAACCAAAAACACACAAGGCAAAATCAAGTGTATAACAAATAGAATTGCAAGAATTGTAAGTCACTATGGATCTAAACTAGATAGAGCTCAAGGATAATTAATATAAATTACATTGTTACGAGTTTCACGAGTTTTTCATTTGGTAAAGTCTTTCAGCTTCTTTACTTTCGTCTGCCGTCGCGGACTTCAGTGGATAATAATTTTCATACGTAAAGTTGAGAAAATTATATAATATATAAAAGTTCTTTACTGACTCCTGAGTTCCCAGAATCCCTCTAGTAACTTTCTAACTACCTCTACGCAATAACTTCTGTTAAGATCTGCAAATTTTCTATATCTAATGTTTGGGTACCACGTCTTTCATTCTAAAATCACAGTAAAAGTTTAGCAACTAATATTGCTGAGGAACTCAGTGAATCTTTGATTTACATTTGGGAGTTGAATTATTTTCTGGGTACATAACTTTCATCATTTCGTAGAATAAAAGTCACTGATGTAAATGAGAAATTCTACTTTACTGAAAACCGCAGTTGTTGAGATATGCGTGTAATTTGTACAAAGTAATCCAACACTTTGTGAGATTGTAAATTTCCAATGCAGATGAAATATGCGCTGGGAATGCATAGGTCCATTTTCCTAAATGGATGTAAATTCGTTTGGTAAACGTTACTCAAAATTGTTCTGCACTACGCACGTGCATGCCGTAGAAGACGAGGTCTTTGCAACGCGCCGAAGCAGGATCGATCCCTCTCCGCCAGAGTCCTGCGAGGGCCAGCCGCGCCGCAAAGCGGCAACAGTCGGGCCAGGCGGCGGGAGCGCCTCTGCGATGCGGGCGCACTCCTCCCCGAGCGCGAGTCCTTCGTCGCGAATCCTTGCCGCGCCGGCCGTCGTGGAACGCGCGGCGCGCGTCATGAACCAGGAATACTCTCTACCTCCTACATACTTCCATTCACGACTGTATAAAGTCACAGGTACAAGTCCGCATATATTTCAAGCCTTAATCCTTACTCCCTACTTCGTAAAGTGTAATATTTCCTTCAGACATTGTGTAAAACGTTCAGTGTTTCCTTGAAATAAATATCATGTGTATTGTTGACGTGTTTACGAGACGTGTGAAATTTTTACAAGTTTATCTTGTGGTATCTACGCGACTAAAGTTTCAATTGGAGTTAACACTCTGGGTTTTACTGCGACAAATGTGTTTTCTTTACGTCGATTCTAAATCGTTTATAGCAGCTAGATGTGCAGACAAGAAATAAGGTTACAAAGTGTCGCTAGAGAGCTGGCGTTGTACAGACGTTTTTATCACCGGTTTATTAACATCCCAGCTGGTTTGCATCTGAACTAAGTGGCTGAGCTACTCGCAGTTGTTCTTAAATGAAATGATGATGATAGGGAGTTGCGCGTTCTAATGGGTTAAGTTACTTGGCATAGAAATCGATAAGACGCCGCGTGCAAATTATACTTTCGACAGAATTTGCAACGTTTTTAGTTTTACTGCGTATAAAGAGAGAAATTACACAAATTTGCTACAATATGTAGCTTTAGAATTTTGGCACATTGACATAATCGATTTCAAACGAGGAGGAAAACCAACAAGGACAAAGTACTAAACCTAGCCTTGGATAAAAGGATAAAAATATATTTTTTAGTACTGTTGTGCACAAATTTAAACAATATAACATAGGTTGGTGATACACGGCTAAAAATGTCAAGGTTTGTTTGTTATTAAAATTTAAATAAAGCATTGCTCGAGGGCTCGCAATTGCAAGCGCTGTAAAACTGAAGTCATGCAACAACCTTTTTGTCTTCTGCGTGTAAAACACAATTTTAAAATGACCTAAATATCCCTAGGAATTCCTTGCTATAAAATTTAAAAACAATGAAAATAATACTGTCATAAATATGTGCATAAACGATTGTTTCTCTTTCCGGTCTGTTATGAATATTTACATAATCCCAATCATCCTGGCGTTTTTCCGGTTTTTCCGAAATTCATATTCCACGCGAGGGAACTCACAGTCATGATATTCATCATTTAAAACGGCTTTTTCTATACGCAGGAGCCCAACAACGACCACCGGCCTTTACTTTCCTTCCTACATCTTCGTTCGCATTCGCAATTCACAACTCACAACGAAATTTGCATTAGCTTAGGTTACGTACTACGATATTTATGATTTTTATTTCCAAAACAAAGAAATTGTATTGTTTACATTTCCCTTGCTGATCGAAAGAAGGAAGTGTAGTATAGTATTCTAAAACGGGGAATAACACATTTTATTACCTTATATACTACCTATTCAAACACATAAAACAAAACTTAACCTAAAAAGGCGTTGTTGATACAATGTCCTTGTTATACTTTCAACTATTCCTAAATAAATCCCGTTTCCAATTATGATCTGTATTGACTTCATCAAAATTATGAACTCTGTGTATGTTTGCTCATGCTTATGAGTACATTTAACCAGGGTAGTAATATTCACTTTTCGCTACCAAACCATAGCTATAGTCGCTATCGCCCCCTACAATGTGTTTACATTATTTGTCGTCACTGCATTCCCGGCTGTTTCGTTTGCTCATTTCTGGCTTGCGTCGCTTGTTGGTTTTCCGGTTTCTTGGTTGAATTGCTATTAATCAACGAACGAGGGTGCGTCACACGCGTGAAATAATTTAAATAATCAATGAAAATACAACCAACACTAGAAATACAAACCAAAGTTTATACGCCCTTCTTAATTGTGAGCCCTCACGCAACTGTTTTATTTCCTTCACGTCTCCCACAGTTTCTTATCGTTTATCATATATTAAATCAGAAATATGCGGTTGGGGGACAAACATTTTGATAAATAACAGAGGGAACTATTCTAACCCTGTTTAATTTCAAATTCTTTGGGTTTTTCATAAATTTCAGAGTTTAAAATTAAAACCCTCGGAAAACGCTTATAAATTTAGAGAAAACGCTGTAATCTTCAAAGCGTCGTCCATCACAGCATTTTTTCTTTCTAAAACCATAAAAGATAACACAAAACCATTTCCAGTATTCGATTGTGTGGTGCACGAAAAAGTTTCTACTACCGGTTTTATTTAAAAATTCCCAATTCCTGAAGGAGACTAAATTACCGCCAAACCGGAAACTAAAAAAAATGTATACAACGCTCTTTGGGATATAAATAATGAAGTATTCCAAAATCCTTATTCTTGTATTCTTGTACATTTAGCACTCTTTTCCTTCCCATTTTCGACAACATTCGAGTTTACTTGTCATTCCATCTGAAACTTTAATGCGTTCGCTGCGTCTTGATTTCCCTCGAATTTTCCGCACCCTGCACTAGCCGCGCGCGAAATAATGCTTTCCCAGTTAAGCTGGTCTTATTTTACAAGAATAAAAGTTACTTAGGCGAGCATACTACCCAACAAAACACAAAAGAGGGCCAAGGAATACTCACGGTGCGTATAATTCTCATCGGTATGTGTGATATACAGCCAAAAGAGAGCATTTTTCTTAAAGTTTGGCAAATTTCCACCAGGCATGGGACCGTCCAGAAATTTATTCCTAACTTATACAGTAGTTATTCCCCTATAAAAGCGACTGGGAACTGTTACATTTGCTAATTACATTTGAGATAATCAATATGTTAATCAACTCATCTCAATTTTTACACAATGCACTGTTTCCTTGATGTAACTAGTTAATCAATTAGCAAGTATAGGTTTTTAAATTATATTGTGTACTCTGACGTTAATTAAAATTATTGGTGTCTTGATTATGCACCTCACTAGTTGAATGGGAAAGCAGTAAGCCGGAAAATCGGACAAAAGCAAAGCAGACATTGCGCTATAGAATTACACGGCTTCCAGCTCAGCACATGTAAAACAAACATACTTGAAATAGTGTTTCATGCCGGGATGCACACTAGTCGGGTGAACCGGAAAACAGCTACAATTGAGTTTGCATAGAGGTTCTAGACAGCCGTTAATGCACAATTCGCTATAGCTGGAAAAAAGTTTAACACATGAAGTATACAAACACTTAAAGTACCAATTTTCAATTTTCTCGGTAAACTCTTTATCCAAAAACCAGAATTGAATTAGGTAGCAAAAATAATATTGATAATGATAGTGATTATTATAATGAGGTTGTGTCTATAAAAATGAAAGTAAAAAACATAAAAATACGCGCTATTGATAATCTACCGAAGAAAAACGCTCATAATCAAGTTCATTCAGGCATATATAATTACAGCAACGCCCAACGGTCAATGCCCTTGATTATTAATCAGTCAGGTGTTAAATAATACACGTAACTATGGAGAGTACAGTGGATCGGCTTATGATGCAGGTTTATTTGCTTAAAACAAAGTTTCATATTCTAATATGTAGATACATGGTCCATTAGCTATGTAATAACAGAATAAAACTGAGGAGGATTAAACACATTTCAAATTATATTGATCATCATGTTTTAATCCAGAAAATTCTATTTTTTAAATTAATAACTTTAATAACTGTATGCATCATATATAATTAAATTATCACTAAATTCGCTAAAATTCATTGCTTTCCCTGAAATTAAACTGATTTCATTGAGTGGCTCGTATTTCCCCTCTGCCCG
>JAODVP010005440.1:0-17196 GCA_025400035.1 Tetradonia laticeps
CCACCAAAAGTGTCCACAATTGGGAGGTGTCCACAAAGGGAGGTTTTACTGTACTTCTGAAATTATGACATGTGTTGTTTGGAACAATATCAAATCTATGGTTAGAAGTTGCTAAGTTTTTGGTATTTGGCAGATCACGAATTTTGCTTTTTACTATATCTTTTTAAAACATGCAGGTTGAATTTCATAGCAAATTGAATTCTCTTGGGTAAATAGTATTAGTGGGGTTTCAAGAGCAACAATTTTGCCCAGAATTGGGAACACTTCGAAATGTGAAAGTATATCAAACAAAAAATAGGAGGAAGTCACTAAAATGTGCAAACACCTCACAAAAACAAGTTCGTTGTATGCGAGTCTCGTTCGTTAAAAGCGAATTAAGTCCCATATGCTTAATATTGGAACAACCAAGTATTTCAGTTCGTTAAATGCGAGTTCTTCGTAAATCCCGAGTTTGTTATAAGCGAGTTCCTTTGTATTAAACATGTTTTCTTCATTTTTAATGCACATATGTTCTGGCCAATTAATAGAACTCAACAAGATTTTTCCTTTTCAGGAATTCAATTGTTGCAAGGACTCTGCATGAAGCGTGTCCACCTGAAAGTACAACCAGCGCCCGTAACAGAAAAGGTACGTGTTGTAAATTGTAAATTCTTAAACACCCGCACCCCTCACGCGCTCGCCCCCGCGTCTCATTATCTCACAAAGCTCTCAAGCCGACGATAACATGTTTGATTGTTTACTCAAAGGCGAGAAATTTCATATTGGCGACGCTGCATAGCGTCTGTTCCCAGTGTCGCAGTAAGTCGTAGGAGGAACTCTATCCAAACGTGGAATATATGTGTGTTATTAACTAATTAAACTGATTGCTAATCTCTTCGGTACCGAAGAGAGCTACGTGTGTACCTCTGTCTACTATTAGCTATATATGTGTTTTTACAAATGGAAGTTTTAGATCCCAAGCAGGCAGTTGCCGACAAGGCGTTACTGAACACTGTTGTAGAGTTTTTCAACTTTCAATTAAAAACGCCCCGTAGCTGGTGGCCGCAGGTAGTTACAGCTAGTATTATACTATGACGCTCATTGCTACTCATCCATAGCCATTGTGTTTCTAGCGTGATAGCAATTATGTCACAATTTGATTACGTAGATCACTAGCGCGTAGCTAGCTCGATGTTTTTGTTCTCGATGTGTGGTAAATCAATCGCCTCCATGTGTCATTCATCACATCCGTCTTCGGCGTGCTGTACCTGATTGATGTTTCGTGTTGTAGAGTTCTCCGAGTATGACCCCTGGTGTAACAGTGACATCGATGAAGTTGGACGAGCGGCCCCCCCGCTCGGCGCCGGACATGCCAAATGCGCTGAAGACTGACTTAATTACTTCCGCCCACGTAACTGACAAGTAGACGTATACTAACTAATTGAAGACAATCACCATTCCCATCGATAACTTGTAACTTGGTTCGTTCATGCAGATTGCTAGAGTGAAATTTTCAAACAAATCAACTTTTATACCAATTTTTATTTGTACATTAAAGATTTTTGTCAGCATGCAGCAGAAATTTGCGGAGCGGTACGATAAAACAAGTAAGGTAATAGAAAAGAACATAGTTCTTCAGTAGAAATGTGTTGTTGTTGATTTGGAGGAAATAGCACTTAACTATGACATATAAAAAATTGTAAGGAAATGCCACAAGCATACAATTCCAGATTTGTGTAAATTAAAGTTGAGGCACTTGTGTTATTTTCATTGAGTGCTGAATTCAATTGCTGTGAAATTATTATTTTTATATTATTTTTTTTGTGAAATATTGTTTGTGATTTTTACTATTGAACTCAATGAAAATTTTATCAAGTCAAGTTAATTTACAGTAGAATCCCGTTGAGATGGTTTGTAATTACATACTGGGTGACTGAAAAGCCCGTCGGTAAATGTTAATTGAGAAAAATCGAAAATTTTTCTTTATTTCTTGAAGCCGTGCAGTTTTCCATTAATACCACTGATTCTCCCGAAGAAATTAAACAATTACACTGTGGGTGTTTGAAAGGAAAAAAATGGGTTAATTTTAGTACCGGAAAATCAGAATTTTTTGTAGCCAAAAATTATTTTAGTTGAATCGTTCATTTTTCTGTAAAAAATTGTCAAAGTTTTCGAAAATCTCAATATAAAATACGTTGAGGTCCTACAAGTCCAATCTTATTACAAGTAATATTGACTATTTACATGTGGTTTATAAACATAACATTTCAGGTCATAGAACTCTATGTACATAGTTAGTAGATTTGGTAAATAATACAATGTTTCATTGAACACAGTACATATAAATAGTTTGTTCATGACGAAGATGGCGCTGACTTTCAGCTAAGCGAAACAAAATACTAGGTTTTGTGCCACATTAACACTATAGGGAACAATAAAAGTGCAACAATGTCATAAAATATACAAACATATTTTCATTTTGATTGGTTATTCGACGCACGATTCAAAGAAATGAAAATAACATAGTTCCACCCAATTATATACTGTTCCCATCGACTCTCGAATTATATGTATAGTAAAGTGGGGGAACTTGGGACGCCTTTTGAAAATTATTCGCCACTACTTTGTTTTAAGGCTAAATATTCAATTGTTTTAGAATAACTAGTTTAACCATCTGACTTCATCATATAAACATTTCAGATTTTTTTACTATACAATAAAACCGAAAATATTGCAATTTTCCAAAACGTAGCGGGGTTACTAGACCACTCAATTAAATCAGTCTAATTTCAAGGAAATCAGTGAAATTTTATTTTTTTATTGATAAAATATGCGTTGTTGAATAATGAGGAACTGTAATATTGCTGTTTTTAGTATAGCAAAGCATTAATATAATATCGAAAACTTGAAAAATAGACTTGCAGACACACGCAGCAGACAATTATAGAACGTACAATTCACATTTCATGAAAAGAACTGATAACATGATAAAATTCTTTTGACACGACATCAGGAGACCTTAAACTACATTGGTCATTCAAGATCCACCGCAATAAGTGCGGTCAAGGTGAAGAAAAGGAAAGATATAGCGACGTTTCCCCTATTACTCTATTTTATATGCAGAAATTCGAAAACTTTAACAATTTAAAGTAGGAAGTACCATTTCAAAGAAATTTATTGCTTGCTTTTTATTAGAAAATATTTCAATTACATGTAACTCTTGATAAATGCAACACAATTTTGAAATTAAACATAAGTTTTTTCTAAAAACAGGGATTAACTTGAAAAAACTTTTATCTTTTCACCCAAAAATATCAAATATTTCAACAGAATTTTAAAAATCAGGTATAACTCAGCGGGATATTGCGAAAACTTCAATAATTTTATAGGGGAAAATGGTTGGTATCAAGGGAAAATGTGCATAACTTTAATGAATTAAGGAAAATGGTTGTGATTTTTGTCTAAAACAGTATTGTTTTTCGTGCTTAATTCATTGGTGGAATTCTGGCGTTTTCTGTAAATTTAAACAAGCCATTAAAGTAACATGTAATTTGAGTTCCTGATTTCAATCAATTTTGCTTTTTGATAGTAGAAATAAAGTTATTAATAGGGTATATGCATGAAATTCAAATTTGATTAAAACACCTTCTTACTGTAGTAATTTTAAAATTTGTATACATTTTTAATATTAAAATTAATTATTGAAATTATTAGGAAAACTTCGAAACGCACTGGCATTATTTCGACGGTACTTTTCATTCGCGATCCTTGTCATTTGGAATCATACTGAAATATATACATATTTTTAAAATTACTGAAAGCATATAAAAGTATCAATGAAAAATAAATCATGCATATACCCCACTGCGAATTTGAACGTTTTTCAACTACGGTATATTTTGTGTCCTTTACTTTAATGCTTGAAAGAAAATCAGGAATTTTCATTCGTTTTATAGGTATTTATTTCTTTTATTGTGATAACTAGAAAATAAATTATTCATAAACGTAACTTAAGTTTAAATATTGTTTAGCAATAAAATTTGCGTTTATGAATAAAGGTGTGAGATTGGAAGTTCATTTAGATACCTCGCACTTATTTAATAATAACTTAACATAATTTACACAAACATACACGCGGAATGATGGACATCTGAACAAAATTGCACTCTTAAATTTATTTTCTAGTTGTTCCAAGAAAACTGAATTTATTCAAACCTAACCTATGATTTTTTTCTAAGCAGGGTGAAGAACTATATTCGCCATTTTATCAGTCAATTCAACCCGAAATAACTCTTTCCTACTAACAAAAATCAAATTTGTTTACGGATTCTATTCAGCGCATTTCAAATACTAAAGATCGGTATTTTTTATCCAATTGACAGGTTTTTACCATTTTAGTGGCTTGTGTTATATGAAATATTAACAGGATCTAATGTGTTAAACGTAAGTTTTGCCACCTTCCGATATTGGAATTCCTAACTTTTAAGTGACATAAATACTTATAAAACTAGCCAGCAAAATAACAACAATAATGGGCCATATAAATGAGAACTACGGATCTTTACTATTTGAGTTGCCCTGAATTAGGATACCAACACATTTTTATTTTTAAAGAAAATGAAGTTATTTGGGGGGGTAATTGACTAAATGGCGATTTTGAAGGGTTTTTCAAGAGCTGTGTCTTTAATTCAGTACTTGGGAAAAATTGAATTGTGCTCAAAATGTGATTGAACATGTATATACAAAATTGTAGTGAATTCAGAGATTTATAGCCATAGCTAAGAAATGAGTTTTAAGAATTACAAGTTCGTTCAGCTAGCAGTTATTTCTTTTCCAATTCAACTCAGAATTCGCTCAAATTTTGTGCCCACATGTTCATTCACCGATTGAACAACTATGTGATGAAAACAGAAGATTTAGAACATAAAAACCCGCTATTTCTGTAACTTTCCCCCCCCAAATACCTTTGTTTTCTTCCATTAAAATTAAAATCCATTGCGGATCTAAATTTAGGGGCAAAAATTACATAAAGTACTGTAAAGTAAATGTTACTTTCCTCATATGGTAAATCAACAGGGTCTGGTATAGCAGGAGCAATATTTCAGCCTTTATATTAATTATATACGGGCATATTTCCTTTCCAGAAACCAGTTTAGGCACCGGACATTGAAAAACCTTGCGCACACTACACCAGACCTTGCTGGATTTTGTAATACAAACCACCGCCAATATAAACGGTGTCATCTAAACGGGATTCTAGTGTACTAAGCATTTACAAATGGGCATGTTAAATAAAATCAGACTGCCGATAACAATAAGTTACAAAAAATCATTAATTGTGAAATTCTGATTTATACAATCCTCTCCGCTCGCAACATTTTGAAATTTTTAACTGAAATTAGCATATAAATAAACCAAACGTTTAGGGATTGTTCACAGTTCAAGGTAAACTGGTCGTTATAATATTGGTACAATGGATTTAATATAAAAAGTTTCAGTATTACATTTCTTCGCTATTTTCTGATTTGTCATGTGATAGCAAGACAAAACATGTGAAAAGACATTCCTATTAGTTTTATTCACACTTATTGCAAACCGAACAAAGCAGTAATAAAATCAGTAACTACTAAATGCCTTTCGTCTCCAAATGGAACATTTTCATTTGTGGATGCTATCGATTTATTAAAAAATAAATAATAAATAGTGTCACTAATTACTTGTGCATATGCATGTATAACAACGATTCTTTATAATAGAATAAACAATTGTCCAGCGCGTCAATGGACGGCTGCTCGGAATTGATAAAAATACATGAAACAATAATAGTTAAACCATAAAACACACTCGATATATATGCAATATGCAATTATACTCTCTAGCAGTAGCACTTTGAGTGCTTACTTGTTATTAACATTACTTAGAGCGCCAATACATTCGTAACGAAACACAACGGACATTCTGTTGTAGTCAGAAAATGTACAAATTGCGACCATTTTACTAGATACATAGTATCAACACAATCAATGTATGAGTGGGTTGTTCCTTATCGAATTCACATTTTATATATGTAGTTATACATAAAAGTTGCTTAAGGCCGATTTTTCGAATGCAAGCTGTGTGACTTGCATCAAATTGTCTTCAATATGAAGAACATGGCCGCTAACAACGCGTAAAACACATTCTATGCGTCTTAGAGGCACTGTAATTACAATCAGCCCTGTTTGGGGAAGAGCGCTAGGATCGCAGCGCAGATTTTCTGCGGATTGGTCTCGTCAGGATAGAGTTGTAAGGCCTGAGTGACTTGCTCCTCCGGGAAAATAGCCGCGAGATGGTAATGCAGCTTCCGCCTCGCGTCTTCATGCACATTGAGTGGCGTGGGCATGTGGGATGTCCAGACATTGAGCTGGGAATCACTGCAACTGGACATGAGATGAGGCGGACGTTGTTGTGGCACCGGCGGCCAGGGATGGTAGCTGTCAGGCGCTGACGCAATGCGTGTTACATTCTGGTGCATATCCCAATTGGAGACGTAGTTTAACACTGGCTGTAACTGCGGTTGGGATGTAGGCGCTTTACAATGACGTAGACGAGGATCCGCGGTGGGATTAAGTGTAAGTTGCCGCTGCAGCTTACGATGGAGGTTTTCACCACTAGGTGTGACTTGAGCATGTGCCTGTTGGTGGTAAGTAGCACCTACATTATCCACGCTGCGGGACTTGGACACAATCGTGTGTTGTACCTCCTTCGGCGGCGGGATATTGGACCGCGTCCTTCCGAGAGGAAGCTTTCGCGTTTCACACTCGCGTGCTTGGAGATGCCTCTGAGCATGTTCGGATAAACGCTCAATGACGCTTTTGTGAGGCAACGGTCCTCTCTCCGGATGGTTATACTTACACTTATTACCATACGTGCACTTCTTCCCGTAGGGACACAACGGCGGAGGGTCCACTTTCTTCGGCTGCGTGCGCAGAAAGTTACTTAGCGTAGGCCCAGCACGACCTAACGGATCGTCAGGTGGCATGAAACGATCGTTGACGAAGGAATACATGAGGACCCGCTCTTCGACCACCTTACGATACTCTGCGGATTCCTGGCAGAGGTCGCGGTAGTTGTCATTGGAGACCACGATGCCGTCTACCTCAGCGGCCAGTTTCAGGATGTACCTGTCATCGTAACACACCATACGTTTCCCACCCACAAGTCGTGACGGCGTGAATACCAGCAGGCGGTCACGTTCCAGCTCCGCGAGGATGTCCTGGTCCTGAATGGGATTATCTGGCCGAGGTGCTTCCTTCCGCCATTTTGGCACGAATACTGTGATATCCCTGTGACCACGTGAACGGAACCAGTCAACGGCGATTTTGATACCGCGACAGGAAAATTTCTCCTTGTTACCATGACTAGAAAAGAATTCTACTGTCAAAGTAGGGAATATTAATAGATTTTATATCGTACCTCATGGCAACATTGCTTCCGTCGATCACAATCGGCCTCAGCTGCGCTGTATAGTCCTGGTTGGTGTCTACAATAGCAGCTGATGCTTCTTCAGAGGGACTACTATCCGCCGACATACCTCGCTGAGCCCCCAGTTTGATGAGCTCCGCTAGAAGCTCATTTTGAGCAGGGGTTGGCCCCAGTTTCGACAAGGCTGCTTGTACTAGTCGTTCAGTGTAGCCCAACTTCAAAGCAAACTCCACTCTGTAAGTAACATAACCTTGTATATTTTCATAATATGTATTAGTATGTATAATATTTCTGGATTTCCACTTTTTCCCGACTTTTTAATCGATGCTATTATTTGGGTATTTTCAAAGAAATACTACATTATCTTTGAAACAAGGTAAAGAAACTTTTATTCGTTTATTAATTCAGTTTCTCCCCGAGTTGTGTCGAAAATGAAGTTTTGACGTGAATAAGCCTTGGTAAATGTAAGAAAAAAACAATCACTGATTACAAATTTCGTAATGTAGCAAGATAACTTCAAAATTGCGGTACGTTTCCCCGCCTTGCACCTGTTTCCGTGCCGGACGTGCTGAGTCATCATTTTAATTCTATTCAATAGATTCTTTGCATCTTCAGGTGTTATCAGAGCCAGGCAATATTTCAATTCGATGGAAGTATTCACGTCAATATATGACATTGCAAACCTCGTTATATAGCAAGACTGCAGCGCTATCCCCTCCACTTAGCGAAATGTATCCCGGTCCTCATTTATCGTAATGAATTCTTAGATCTTTTAGCTATCCAGTTATATAATTTAAGGTTGGATATAGTAAATTGATTCAAACCTACAATGCTAAACCCGAGTTAGTTATCGCTAGGTTTTAAAGTGGCGGCACGCAACGTAATTTTCTAAAGTTTTAATGAAAACTTAACTTTTAGCTGAGAAATCCTTAATCCTACAGAACTACATAGGGGAATTTCAATAAGTTAATATTTACAGTTAATATGAATGAATTACTTTTTATTTTCCGACAACAGATTGAAAATGTCGTTTCAAATGTTCACCAAATCTACAAAACTGAATATTAGTTCGTTAGTCTTGCGTAAATCTAGAGTTATACTGTCTGCCGTAAAATGTTTGTTAATTTCTTTCATCTTAACACCTTATAAAAATCACTGTCAATACTTTAAACTAATATTTTATATATAATAGATAGATTTTTACGTGAGATTTTTATCGTTCAAAACTTTCCCTGAATGCGTACCTTGTCTGAGTCAAAAGTTATAGCAACTACAAATTTGAATACTCCGAAAAATATCATCAAAATGGCGGCGCTTGCCCTGCCACAACACGCGATGTGTCAGAATTCGAATTGCGTGCAATAAATTCTTTGGATCTTCGCCTATATAATGGTATAATTTCCGTGTGGATCTGAGGGGTATTTTCGGAGCTATAATACCAAAGCGTATTTTCTTAGACTCGTTTCTTTAGATTTACCGCCATGTAAAGCAAGAATATAGACGTATTCACGTTAGTTTTTAAGGTGCATTAGTATATCTCAGGAAATACAGTTGATTTTACGGCAAACCTGATATAACGGAAAATTTGGGCTGGTTCCTCCGTTTTGCATGATTTTTAATGTTAAAATAACCGCAAATAACGTCAAAAAAAACTCTCATTATTTCGAATGCATTCCAGGCTTGTGGGCTTGAAAAGAATAACAATTAGTAATAATAGTAACAATAAGGAATAAGTAATAATTAAGAACAAATAGAGAGTTTTCAAATTATAGATTTTAACTCAGATTGGTTTCAACCCTGATCGAGTACTAAGCCTACAGATATAGCAAGTTTAAAGAGAAATTACCGCTTTAAGTGATTTGTTTAGAAATAGCCTTTTGTTTATTTATAGTAAAAAATAGGCAGAAATTAATTTTGTGTATATTTGTAGCCTTTGAAAAGCACATCCGCGTATAACGGCAACCGGTTATAACGACACAAAATTGCCAGTCCCTCCAATGCCGTTGTAACCGGTTTCTACTCTATTTTGACAAATTCCTTGTTATGGATATTCCAAACAGATGTACATGGATTGTGGTTGTTTTAATTTAAAGTGGAACAGTGAAGATTATAAGTTATTAGCATAGACAATAACATTGAAAATAAACATCTAATTCATAACTGTGTCAATGATACAGCCTATTCCCTGATGTGCAGAACCCTGGGGCAACCCTGTATCTATATCTAAGTTTACCTTGCTGTGTAACCAGGAGATGTGTCCGTCTGCACATAATCAGCGTACTCCGCTGCGAGAGTATCGCTGGTTGTGCGTGAGACATCTTGGTGTTTACTATTGCCGCCTCCCGGAGTAGACGAGTCCGCTTCGTAATCCGAGTCATAGCTAGAATCCTCACCTCCGATGTTGCCACCTTGCTGACTTGTCCTTCCCTGACATCCTTCTTTGCAGATATCATCTACATATTTCTGCAATGCACCAAAAATAAGATAAATTTTGTTTCAAAACAAGTTATTGTAGTGCTGAATAAGTAATAAAAGTTTCCAATCATTTGGAAATCCCCGCAGCCTATTCGGTATGTTGAATTTCGTAAAGTAGGAATGCACACCGGATCTACAGCAAAGATGCCTGCATCTGCCGCATGCAGGAAGACATAACATGCATTAATATACGTTTGTATATAAAAAGTGCACACGCGACTCAATAGATATGGCATCTATGGCATAATAGGCAAGGCAGGTCCGCTTCGCGTTCAAAAATCGGTCAGTGAGTCGCGAGACGGAACTGCGCGCTGCTGGTGAAAGAAATTGACATCCGAGACCATGTATCGTTTTCATTGGTTTCAGTGATTGGAAGGTCTTGTAGTATGTACATTAAATTAATTTTGTAAATATGTACACATTGCCAAATCCGTAAAAACCTACCTTCGCGCATAATCCAAGACATTCTAAATGCATTTATCCACAGTCACAAAAAACCCACGAGCGGACATACACGAACGGATTTCACCGGAATTTATATTCGGATTCGCGGTATGGAAATCAAACTTTGTTGTCGCGAGGAGTTTACGAGCAAGTTGAATCCGAATCCGTCAACGAACCACTCACGGCGACTGAACTGTGGAGAACTGAAGGAGTCTGAGCAGTTGGAGGCGATGAGCGACTTCTCCCACTTACACCGGCACCGCGCGTACAATACAATCGCTAGAAGTAGAACATTTTCAACAGAAGTCGCATCCGCTTCACCTGATAATGACTCGAACTAATTTCACAGGACGATATTGAGCTATTCATCGAAAGGTTTCTGGGGGTACTACACAGCTGTGGGAATGTGTCGCATGAAGCGACATAACAAAGTAGCCGTAAAATGCTGGAAATCATGGATCTTAGTCGAGATCCGGGTCGGAACGGTCGCTGAACTTACGTCAACTTTTTGACCTAGTGATGCGTGATAGGCAACTTGCAAACAACAAAGTTTGCACCTGCACTGTGACGAGTCTAGCAGTATGTATTATTTATAATAGGCGCATAGATTAGTGAAAATATAGCCGAAGCGAAGGTTGGCAGTCGCATCCTGGTTCAGCTACTACTTCCTCGAGTGACGTCACGCGCAGAGTGTGCGTCAGTCGAATCCGCGTGGGACGCAGCTGGCACGGAACGACGAATAAGTGTGTCGTATCCGGAAGTTTCTAGTGGCCCAGATTCGAGCGGCCCAAACGGGGGCGCTTAGCTGTCGCTCACCTGTATCCTGCGAAGAAAGTCGAGCGTGTAGCCTGGGTCGGCGGAGACGGTCTGCGGCGCCTTCACCTCGAAGACACTGCGCGTTGATGGCGCCTCCGCGGTGCACTCGACCAGCTGTGCGGCGAAGAGGACGCTCACGCGGCCGCAGTTCTCCCTCAGCAGCGATGCACAGCCGGGCTTTATCGTCACGCTGCCTACGGACGCGCAATTATCGCATGCGAGCACCGACGGCGGGGCGCTTTTGTTCGACGACATTGTGAAGTCCCATTATTTCAATGCAGCGGGCATCACAACCGACCCAGAGCCAAGCACGGAGTGAAACTTATGGGCACGAGCGGCACAAGCTTAGATCACGTATTTCTCCTGTGCGGTACGCGCTTGCCACTAGTCATTTCATCGAATGAAGCGTATGAAGTCTTCGACTGCTCGAATGACTCGAATATTCTCGAGGACAAGTCGTCTAAATACGTCGCCAACTGCAATAACAATAAACAGAGGGCAGTAGTCACGTATAACTTGCATAGAACTTTTAGTATATAGAACAGGAATTGGTTATCTTCGCAATGAACGACACAATTGTCCATTTATTAGTCTCAGGTTGTGAAATAACTCAGCATATGGATAAATTTTGTTACGCGGGGGAACGCGAAATTATCATATGACGTCACAATCGTAATGCTTTTATTTTATAGCTTATCTCATTTCAATTCAATCATCCTTATCCGACTTCAGCATCACGCCATCCTCGGCTATACTATGACGTTGCAAGATGGCGTTCACATTTCACAACTTGGGACTTATTGCTAACTCAAGGTTGTTAAATACAGCAATCTTGGAGAGATATATCTTTGATCTATACGTGTTCTGCTTGATACAAGTGCATATGCTCTAGCACGGTTAGCTGCTCAGCTGTCATGTACTCACATAGATCAGGGATATATACGTCTTTTTAGATGTAACATTCACTATTGCGTTCGTATTCTTGTTCCATATGCAGTAAGTTCTATGAAACATGCGTGGAGTGTTGCATATAGTCGGGTTTATTATGATTGCTTTGCTTTTCCCAGTCCACTCAGCAATAATTCAACTGTGATTGATTATTTCTAATACTTTGCGGTGATGTTCCTTATTTATAATTGTTGTTTTCTGTTTAGCAGAGTATATCCCAGCACCCAGTACCAACCTGCATGTTTTCAAGAGCTATTCCATCATATACAAAGCTTATCTGAGGTAAGTGTATAAGATATGTACAAGTAACTAGTTTTTTCCACTGCAATAGGCTTGATAATTATTGTTTTTTTTTCTAATATAATTAGGTTATAGACCATATAAACCAAATAGATATCATATTCAGAATTACCTAAAAGTATTTGAATTTCAATTCCTTTTTTTAGCTTTTCTGCATTGCCAGTAGAGTGCGCCAAAGTATAAAATTAGTTCTAAATCTTCCACCACGCGTAGTTTGGCGCTGTTTTACCTTTTTATTTCTAGATTTTCTCCATTTTAAAGAGATTTCTATTAAGTTTCTAAGCAATAACATAGATGATAAGACATATACTTCGTTTCTATATATTTAGTATTCCATTTATCTGCTTAATTTGATATTAGTGATGGTCGTTTAAAAGCTTGCATAGGGAATCCTATATGCTATATAGGCCAACAACACAACAAACTGCAAAGCAACACATTTATTACATTAATTTTCACAGATTAGTTTGGATATTTATTATATTTAGAATTATATACTTCGATGTTTTAATTGCAATTCGTCGTAGTTTCTCAGCAGAGTGCACCAAAGAATAAGAAAACGTTTTAATTAGTTCCAAATCCTCTACTTGTAGTTTATTGGGAGATTCTCTCTATTTTAATATGATTTCTTTTATATCTAAATAAATAAATACTTTTCGAGTTATTAAATAATGACCAAATTGAATAATAATCGTAATAATGGTAATAAGTAATGTTTTCCTAGCAAAAGCTACACAAAATAGGTAACAACAGAAGCGGTAAAGAGAGAACAGGATTATTTTTACCATTTTTAGAGACATTTTTTATTTTTGTTTTTAACAAAAACAAAACTATTATTCTTTAAAGGTGAGTAAAGAGACCAAAGTGAAAAGTGATGGTGAGGAATGCTGACTACAGGCAACCAGTCGTACACAATCTTAAATCACAGCCGTCACAGAAGTTACAGCTTCGTCAATTTTGGCAAGGTCAGTAACTATTTGTAATCGTGGCTTGTTCGCATCCTGTGCTTGGTTTCATTTATTAGATGTAATCTTATTATTTTTACGATTCTGAAAGAATTCAATTCCTTCGCAGAAAATGTTGAGGAACTGGCATCAACAACAACGTTAGCAACACCTAGGGATGCTTAGAATCGTACAAGTATAGAAGGAGAAAATTTCGATTTTCTCGCGCATCGTTGTATGCAAAATTATGTGCGATATCTTGTTAGATAGTGGAAGAGCTTCTAGGTGGATCTGTGATAATACCGACTTCCTAAATTAATTGGAAGTGGCTGAAAATTGACATCACAGGTAAGCAGTTATTAGAATTTTCGGAATCACGTTTCAAGAAGTCTCGACTTTCTCTTGAACTGGTACAGGTGAAGTTGTGCTTGATATCTCACTTGAAAGAGGAAAAGTTGCTCTTTTGATCCATGTTATTATCTCGTTTTTAAATTACTTAGAAGTAGATCAAACTCTTCGCCAAAGTTCAGCAATTTTTCGACTTTTGTGAATCCCAAATCGGAAAATTCTAATTTTCTCGTGAACCGCTGCAGATGAGATTGTGCGTTATACCTCCTTTGATAGAGGCATATTTGCTCTTTCGAATCGTGCTATTATCTCGTTTTTATATTATTTAGATGCAGATCAAACTCTTCGGCAAAGTTCAGTAATTTTTCGACTTTTGTGAATCCCAAACCGGAAAATTCTAAGTTTCCCTTGAACCGCTACAGATGAGATTGTGTGTTATACTTCATTTGACAGAGGAAGATTTGCTCTTTCGATCTGCAGTTCTGTAGATGTCATAAATTACTTGGAAGTATTTCTAAACTCGACCGCAATGTTAAACACTTTTTCGATTTTTGTGGAAAAGGCCCCAGAAAATCCTCATTTTCTTGCGATCCGCACAAGATAAAATTATGTGTGACATCTTATTTGAAAGAGGAAGGGTTGCTCTTTCGATCAAACACATTGCCGCCTTGCTTAATTAGAAGTGACCTAAAATCGACGACAAATATAAGAAACTTTTTGATTTTTGCAAATCACTCCTCGGAAAATCCGATTTTCATGAGAACAGCTGCTGCACATACAATCGAGAATAATAATATTATTTGATAATGAAAGAGTTGCTCGTTTCTTTTTAAATACTGTCGTATGCATAGATTATTTAGAAATGACCTAAGAAACATCGCCAAAATTGAGATGGTAGGTCAGTCTGGACCCTTTAAATGATTATAGAGGACTTTACGGCCGACGATGATAAGAATTCGCGATAATTGTGGGAAATTGCAAAACGGGATCTTAATCTACATAAGATTTGTTAGTAAAGTACGTACGTTTTCAGCTCTACATCAATTTTCCACAGAATGAGCAGTAATTTGATTATAAAAATAAAAGTTACAATGGCGATAAGGAAAAATACGTACTTTACTAGAGAATATAACTAGGAACCTATAGTTAAAATTTCATGTATATGTTTTGGACAGTGTAATTTCATCACAATGCAAATTTAATTGAAAGTTTTCACTCGCATCGCTACGTAGCGCTACAGAGTAATAAGTATAAGAAGTTGCATACGTTAAATTTTAGTTTAGTATATCACCGCTTGGGAGCGCTGATGTATTCTGTGCAAACAAATTTCTTCTAATATCCAGCCTTGTGTGTAGAGAATGTGTTACAGGGAACGATTGCGCTGTGTAGCGTTCCACTGAAAGAAGAGCTGGAAGAGTTTTCTGCTGAAAGTCGCCTTGGTCTGAATTTTGGTTTCAGCAAACCCGAGAAATACGTGGTCGCGATGGTTTCCAAGTCAAAGAAGTGCAGTTCATAATGAGGTGCAGAGGTTTATTCTTCTGGACTGTGCAATCCCGAAGAATGTAGAGGATTAAAACAAATTTCGACGCCGAAGGTAATCAATTTTTCGAATTTTGCGAACCACACGTCGGAAAATCTGGATTTTATCTAGAACCGCTGAAAATGAACTTATGCATGAAGTCTTATTGTATAGAAGAGTTTTTCTTTCAATTTGTGACACCTCCGCATTCTTAAATTAAATATAAGATGCTTTAAAGCGACGCTGAACTTAAATAATCTCGAAAAGTCTACGAAAATTGCAAATCTCGCCTCGGAAAATGTTGATTTTCGGTGCTCTAGAGATGCAAATGTGCATGACATTTGATTTGAAACACAAGGAGTTGCTCTTTGGAACTATGTTACTACCGCGTTCCTAGGTTAGTAAGAAGTTACCTACACTCTACTTAGAAGTTGTGCAATGCTTCGAATTTCTCAAATCACGCTTCAATTGAATTTTCAATACCGATTTTCCCGTGAACAGATCAGCTCAAATTGATTTGACAAACGAAAATTTCCTTTTTTGTCGAGTTCCTGAGTGAATTAAAAGTGACACAAAATCGACACCAAAGAACCACTCGCACAATTTTCACGAAACCGGAAGTAATGGATTTCCATTAAATACCGTTAATTATAACTAAAAAATAATTTTGACGACCTCCAATCAATTAACAGATTGAATTGCGTGTTTGATATGTTAAACCCCATAAGTTTACCTATCGAATGACAGCATTCGCATAATTTTCAGCAAACCGGAAGTACGAAAAACATATTGAAAACTCTTAATTATTGCTAAAAAATTCATTTTGACGACTTCGTTCTTAATTGATTAAATTGAGTGTTTGATATGTTAAAGCTAGTAATTGTTCATATCGAATAACACTATTCACAGAATTTTCACAACAGTAATTAAAGTCAATTAATTAGCTTTGCCTCTCTCTTAATTATTCAACTTGAATTTCGGATATGTTATACTACATAAAAGTGTCTATCGAATAGCAGTATTTTCAGTTTTTCCCAATGCAGGCAATGACTGAAATTATTAATTAAATGAATCTAATTAATAACCCATATGCATATTTTACAATGCACGAGTGTGTGTACTAGGTCCGATGGTAAGTAGACAAGATTACGTTTTACACGGAAACTTATGGGTAGGGGACAAAAAAAGGTCACGAAATCTTCTGTGCGGTCACTTCAAGAATTCACGCTGATTTCGGGCAATCTTACTCATTGCTGGTTACACTATTTGATTTAGAAAGAATTTGCTTGTAACGTAACGTAATGCAACTCACTAATGCGCATGCCATTCGTCACATTTCCTATTAATTAGTTATTTAATATGTAAAGTATATAAAATTCTCTATCAAATGATACCAAACACATAATTTCGGCAAAGTATAACCATTTAATTAATTTTGACGACTTCATTGTTAATTGATTCAATTGCGTCCTTGATAATTTAAACCACATAATTTTACCCATCGAATGACACCATTCGCATAATTTTCCCGAAACCGGAAGTGTAGAAAATTTAATAATTTTAGTTAATTAAAGACAATTCTTAATTCTTTTGAAGCCCTTCTCCTTAATTAATCAAATTGAGTCTTTGGTATGTATAAGTATATGTAATGACCTATCGATTGACATCCTTCACATAATTTTCACGAACCCGGAAGTTGCAAAATCAAATTAAAAACCGTTAATTATAGCTAAAAAATTCATTTTGACGACCTCATTGCTAATTGATTGAATTGAGTTTTTGATATGTTAAACCACATAACTTTACCTATCGAATGACAATATTCGCATAATTTTCACTAAACTGGAAGTAGGGATAATATGTTAAAAGCAGTTAATTATAGCAAAAAAATTCATTTTGACGATCTCATTGCTAATTGATTGAATTGAGTTTTTGATATGTTAAGCCACCTAACTTTAT
>JAODVP010005551.1:0-14553 GCA_025400035.1 Tetradonia laticeps
ACCTGCAAAAGTTTTGAAAAAGTGCACTATACAAATCTGCTATTCTGATAAGAATCAGCACTAAGGAAAGGCTTAGAGGGTTTTTCACCCGAATTCGCCCACACACCTGGCTATAAAGTCAAATACCCAAATTCGGAGCAATTCCTCTATTAATTTCTTACCTTGCAATGTCTAATCCATATCTTCATTCTTCACCAATTGAATTAATAATGCTAAGTCTGCAATATTATTCTATACACACAAATCTAATAATTAAAGTGGAAATCAAAACATGGTCGGTCTTCTAGTGATGATAAGCACTCATAATCCTCATAATCACTAGTAATAGCAACCCAGGTGCAACTTGATGGTCATTAATTGCTGCATCCAATCGCCAGTAGCGCCACTTGTCTTCGAAGTATAAAAAGTTGCATATACTAACCTGCTCTGGTACTATAGATACCACATCATTCGTACAAGAACAAGGTACTGTAAACATGACCAAGTTATACCCTCATTACAACAATTTATGCAAGCATGCTTACAATAAACTGTTTGCAGTCATAGACATAGAGTATTATTACACTTTATTAATATTATTTTCCATGTTTTGTATGATTCCGTATTTCTTTCATTTTCATTGCATGGTTTCACTTGATCAAAATCAATCTTGTGTACATTATCCAGTATTGTTAGTATTCGTTCAGTTTCACATAAGTTCCTTCATGTGGTTATTGTAGTTTACGTTCAGTTTCATTAGTAAATCAACACATATATAGAGCAAAACCGTACGTACGATCGTTCCATCATCGTATACGATGAACCCCAAAAGTTCTTAGAACTCCTACCACTTGTAATTCGCATGCATCTTCCGTCATCAGTGTTTTTGAACGTAATGGTGGTGTTATCTACATGCCGTCGCGCTACAATTGCACAACATCCCGCACCAACCGTGAAAATATTTCAAAAGTGAGAATATTTTTGCACCTGGAGGCCAAACATGCCAAGACATCCTTGCAAGGAGCTTGTAACTTGTTCTTTTTGTACTTAGTGTGCTGGTGCGATTCATTGTGAAGGGAAAGCGCAACATTTGGCGCCGATCGACAAATCTGGTAATGTTGCACGAAACAGAAGAAAAACGCAGCAAATAAAAGAATGCAACATAACGTAACTATATTTTCGCATATAATAAAAAAGAACAAAAGTAAAAATCGAACGCTTTCATAAGTCAAACCATTGAATCAAAACGAAACACAGATTCCATGTTTTTCAAAGTAAACAAATTGAAATTTAAAGAAAATACGGGCAATACTAACCAGTATGTGCCCAAAAACGCTATTAAAAATTAAAATTACAAAAAGGGGAAATCAAACGAACACGTAATTCTCGAACTTCCTCAAGAATCTCAGTTTCCCAGTTAGAACGCAACTGCGAAGACCAATCTCGGACATCCGAGTATTGTTAAGTACTTAGTCGTTAGTTGGACTCCGAACAGTGGTACAAATAAACAGTATTCGAAGTCGGCAATGACCGCTCCGTACAATGACATAATGGCAATAAATAATTCGTTTTGTAAATAAACGAATACAAGTCGTGTGCATGAGTGTCTTCCGCGTGTCAACCGAATGACAATTGAGAGAATGCACGCGCGAGGCGATGGCAGTCGTTCGGCAATGCGTCGCACCACGCTGTGCAAGAAAAGCGTCGACGTCTTTAAATACTAATTCGAACAGAGAGAACAAAAATACGCACGCGTCTTATCATAGACATCAGCTTCTTGCTTGTCAGTTTGTGCGCGATGTCCGCATGAAATGATTATGAGAATGCAGAGATCAAAAAAATAAATTACACAAATATTTATAATAATAGTAACAACAAATGAAGAGGACGCGCGTGGCAAGTAGCCGGCGCCGGCGCAGTAGCGCAGGATGCAAACGCGCGAAACTTAAGACTAGCTGTGTGCTTCATTTACAACTAATGTTACAAAGTGTTAATTAGGAGAAGTCCATGGACCGTTTGCACCTGTGCTACGCGCAGCGGCGCACAATTTTGATAGTCGCGCGTGCGTCTTGTCATGTCTCGAGGCGCGACCCAGCTATTAACCCACTATGATGCGAATAATCTCAATCGAAGGCCGCGCGCGCACACGTTAATCATCGTTAATGTAGTTAATTAACATATCAATATAAATAATTATATCACATTAAAAAAGCTTACAAGTTACACGTAATTAAGTAGATTGTGTTTGTCTCGTTTTTGTTTAGTAAACGTTTCCAGTGTGAGATTCAAAATAAAGCGCATTGGTTTGCAGAAAAAATCAACGCAAGTCGTAACGTAAATAACCAAACGTTCATTTCTCGCCGCGTCCATTCGCAGCTGGCGCATCGTGGCGGCGCTGTCGGTTACTTGCTGGATTACCTCGAATTTGTAGTTGGTTGGTCAGTGTCGGGTAGGGCGTCGGAGGAGAGGCGACAGTGCCTAGGCCTCCGTGGAGGCGACCAACGAGCCCTTGGGCGTGTAGGCCGTCGCGTTGGGATCCAGCGTGGAGCCGGGGGAGTTGTCACCTCGGTCCACGGCCGCGTTGAGACGGACGCGCGATATCATGTTGCCCGGAGTCGGGTTGCCGACGTATGTGTCTGGCATCACAGCAAGCACTTGTGCGATCTTACTTTTGAGCTCCTCGATTTCTTTGTCCTGTGCGCGGATGAAACCTACGGATGAAAATATATTAGTGGATATTCACTACATTTTATATAATTACAATTAGAATTGTTATTTTATGGAGTTTTAAGAACCACCCCTTATCTTTCATTCCCTTTTTCTTACTCTACAATTCCATGCCTTTGAGGTGTGTGCCTCATTCTCGTTCAATCTCACACCCCTTTTCTTATCCTGGTTTACTTAACTCCTCATATTTTATTATTCTCCTTCTTCCCTGCACCTTCAGCATATTTATATTCTATTGATATCATTTTTTGCATATGAAGAAATTGCTAATTGCTTCCTTAAATATGATTTTTTACGAGAATATAAGAGAAGAGCTGTTTTGAGTCTTCTAAGAGGATAAGTCAAGTTTGCAAATCGAATTAGGGCTGTCAGAGATGTTAATTCATATTGATATAACAATATAGCAATATTTAAAAAATATATCAATATTGACATCGATATATCTAAAAAAATTGATATATTCGTGTTATAAAATACATTTGAATAAATAAAATAAGATTGAGATGAAGAAGTCATCAGTAAAGTTATTTTTCAATACCATTTAATTTGTTGGAATTAGTATAGATTGTTGACAAATGCTATTTGTTGAAAAAATCAATTTTTTAAAATAATAAACTACGGGGAAAAAAGCATAATTTTTTAATCAAATGAGAGAACTAACAAAAATTGTATTTATCATATATTTTACGATTAATTGAGTAGAAATTATTTAATGTAAAAAATTCATATCTTCGAAACGAATGGAGATAACACAAAATTGTAAACTGTATCATAATCAGGAAGAAATTACACATCGTATACCAGTATAAAACTTTTAAAAATTCAACATTCAAAAAAATAATTCGAAAGCCTTTTTCGGAGAAACTAGTAAAATTGATGAAATACAAATTACACGTGGTGATTACTTATGCATGTGATTACATATCATCAAAATTTAAAATTGATCCGAGGAGTTTGGTGCAAATCGACCAAAAATCTCCAAAGCGTTAACACTGAGCTCTTTTTGGGCGATAAAACTGAAATTGACGCAATCGAAAAATGAAAAAACTATTCTATGTTGAATGATAATCTGCATGCAATAGTTTTGCATAAATATTTTCAGAGAAAATCTGAAAACTAATTTTGGAGAAAATTGAGGTGGGTTTCGGAAAAATTTGAAATTTTCAGAACTGATGCAGATTCAGACGAGGAAGTTGTTACTGAAGTTATTTTTTCATTATCACTAAAATTGTTGGAGATACTAAAGATTTTTGACAAATGCTATTTTTTGAAAAAATCAATTTTTTTAAATAATAAAATACGTGGAAAAAGCATAATTCTTTAATCAAATGAGAAAACTAACAAAAATTGTATTTATCATATATTTTACGATTAATTGAGTTGAAATTATTTAATGTAAAAAATTCATATCTTCGAAACGAATGGAGGTAACAAAAAATTGTAAACTATATCAGAATCAGCAAGAAATTACACATCGTATACCAGTTTAAAACTTTTAAAAATTTCACTTTCCAAAAAATAATTCAAAGGCCCTTTTCGGAGAAACTAGCAAAATTGACAAAATAAAAATTACACGTGGTTTGGTGCAAATCGATGAAAAATGTCCAAAGGGGTAACACTAGTCACTTTTTCGGCGAAAATACTGAAATTTACGGAACCGAAAAACGAAAAGAATTGCTCGGTGCGGAACGAAAATGTGCATGCAATAGCGCAAACGGTTTTTTCATAACTTTAATATTTTCAGAGAAAATCGGGAAAATCATTTTGGGAAATTTTGGAGTATGTCTCGGAAAAATTTGAAACTTATAGAACTGATGTAGATTGAGATGATTGAGTCATGAGTGAAGTTATTTTTTCATTATCCCTTAAATTGTTCGAGTTATTCAAGATTTTCGAAAAATGATGATTTATTGAAAAATCAATTTCTCTAAACAATAAAATATGTGAAATTCATAGTTCTTTAATCAAATGAGAAAACTTCGAAACAAATGGAGATAACACAAAATTGTAAACTGTATCAGAATCAGGAAGAAACTACAGATCGCATACCCGTTTAAAACTTTTAAAAATTTCACTTTCACAAAGGGACGAAAAAAAAATTAGACAAAATAACTGACATTGACGCAATCGAAAAAAACTGCTCGATGCAGAATGAAAATCTGCATTCAATAGCGCAAACAGCTTTTCTCTTACATTAATATGTTCCGAGAAAATCGGAAAAATAATTTTGGATAAAGTTGGGGTGGGTCTCGGAAAGATTTGAAGATTCATTATTTAATTTCCTGACAACCAATAATACTAATCAAAACTAATTATAAGAAGTATAAAAGATAATCAATTTCAAGTTCTTCTTTACAGTACAATATTTATACCAGAAAAGAACAACTGTTTACCCTTAATATTGACAAAATAGCGATATTTAAGAAAATCAATATCGACTCAGATATATCTAGGAGAAAAACCGATATATTGGTATGATATGAAAAACATTTATTGGGCCTAATCTTCTTCAAGGTAATTGAAGAAGATTACTAGAAAAATAATAATTTTATTACTCGAGCCACATTCGAATAAATAAAATTATATCAACATGTTTCAAGGATCCACATGTTTTATACTATAATAGGTTGAAGAGTAATAGATAACAGAAATGTATAAAACTTACTGTCTTTAATCTCCAGCTGTCGCTTAACCTCCCCGAGGGCGCTGAACAAATCGAGCTTAATACGCGTCTCCGCTGACAGTGAGTTCTCCAGATGTTGAGTCTTCTCCTGCATCGCGGAAATGACCATGTCCGACTCGCGCAGCTTGTCGGCTAGCACAACCCCATCGCGCTCCTTCATTTGAACTTCCTTTTCATACCAGCTGTGCGTGGAGCGTAAGGTAGCGACGTCCGTCTCCAGCTCGCGCCTCCGCTGTCGGCACAAGTCGGTGCACTCACCGGCACGGATGCTCTGCGCCTGGGCAGCGGCTGCAGCCGCGCGGGCTTCCTCCTGCTTGCGGCTCTTGCGCTCCTGCATTAGCTGCATTTCTGCTCCGTTGCGTGCACGCCTTTCGTCCGCCAGCCGTCGCTCCAGGTTATTAATGGCTTGCTTGTCTTGCGCTTTGCACGTATTGGCGCTCTGTAGCTTCGACTGCAGGTCCTCTAGCTCGCGCTGCAAGGACAGCATCTCTCCACGCGACACTTTTTCTGTTGTCGTTAAAGACACGACCTACAAATGAACCAGATATATGTTAATTTTCTGTAATACTAGAATCGTGAAATTCGACGGCGAATATTACTCAAATTTACAAATGTGACACACGAGTCCACATAAACACAAATTTAGTGAAACAACTGTGAACAATATTTCTCAGCCACCTTGATATTTAACACTCGACGAACTGTCAATTTTAGGAATGATTTTCTTTGTACTATACCTCATAAAATAGAATAAATTTCCTACAATATGGGACAAAATTCATCTTTGTAGGCTACATAGAAGTGGAGATGCCAATAAACAGTTATTTTTTCACAGTAGTGAAAATTTGGTCAAGTTTTCAGCCTTTAATTTGGCGGAAATCAGATATCCTACGGCGAAAGTTGTAACAAATGCAATTACTAGGGCTCGGATTTTGATGACGTTAAAATCAGCTAAAGAGCTAAAATTACAAAATAAAAAATACTATAATTATGCTCTAACAATGATCATAAAATGACGTAAATATTTAAAGAAAATGAATTATAAATTTTATTTCATAATGATAACAGAACGCTATCCATACAACAAACTTGGCGATAGCGATAAATTTTGCAGACTTAACCAAACAACGAAATTCTCATTTCAGTTCGTAGAAACATGAAGAGAGAGAATGAAAGAATCATTTTTAAGCAGTTAGATAAGATAAGATAAAGAAAGCAATTCAAGCTGGTTGTTAATAGCCGACTAAGTGACAAAGAAAATTTAATCTCTTAATTCACACGTGCGATATCATTGGTTTAACAATGATAAACAAACAATACTAAGGAAATTTTAGATTAGCTTCGGAATTTATAATCTAAATAGTATAGGCTTTCATTCATAAACAAGTATGGGAATAAATTCAATTTTATAAACAGCAAAGTGAGTTTCCTTCTAGAATTAATAAAGATGCATTTTTCTTAACTGTGTGTGTTAAGAAGAAAAGCTCACCATTCCTCAAAAATGTAAGGAAGGCGAGAAAAAATCAAGAGTAAAAAAATACAATAAAAATCAAATGAAACCCTTAAAAAATGGTCAAAAATGCCAAAAAATAATGTATATCAATAAAGGAATGCAATGTCATTAATAGAATGCCACTTTCAAAGTTTTTTAACCTAACTTGCATTATAATTAATCTATGAATCTATTTTTAATATCTAACTTTCATTTCAGGGCAAAACAACGTCAATAAGTGCATTAAAAATGGTAAAAGTAAGTTTTTAGTAGTTGAGCAAATGTCTACGAAAATAGAGCTATCATATTGTAGCAAATGTAAACTATTTCAGAAATGATATCTAGAACTTAAGAATGAAATGCAAACTTTAGGTGTTTGGAAAATAGAATAAATTTTGGTTTGGAAGTTAGATTCAGACCGCTGATATCACTCCTAACAACAATTTATAAAAGCAAAACTAGCTAATTAATTGCGTTATTAACCAGACTAATACACCGAATGCATTCTGCGATTAGCACAAAACACCGTTGAATATTTCTTATCTGATGCTACATCTACGGTACAAAACCTTTCAATTGTATGAATCGCCAAATCGGATGTCAACCAATATACAAAAAGCATTCCAGTAATGTGGAATTATTATATTTGATACTAAAGATGTCGGAAAAAGTAATCTATCATTTGTAAAACCTTTAATTTCCTACTGGTTTTGGTTCTAATAACCTTCTTAAAGGAACAAGATAATAATTGGGTAACAAGATAATAAACTGCTGTCTGAATACATGAACATAGCCATCGGTGATCTCGGTTATATAAAAACAGTCATAGTCGTCAAATTGAATCGATTATTTTAGAAATGGCACACCAGGCTGTTTCTACTAAAAAAATGAATTTGTTAAATAGTAATAAGAAATCTTAAAGTTTATGTAAAACTGCATATGACAAATATTAGTCAGTATGTTTCATATTAGTAGTTCATAATGTTTCTCATTCTGTTGGTCGGTGTAATTGATTGAGTTATCTAACACTACCTGTTCACAGATTACGGTTTTTTTATTCATTGGGAACGCTTTTATAGTTGTATTTTGTTATTTGTTTCTTGATGTATTGTGTCAACCACATTTTACATTGGTTTGACCGCAGCTAACTTAGTTTTTAGTATTCCAAATCAGGGAAGCGTTTTAAAAATTGAAATTGGTATGGTAACGGGTATTTTCTTACTTTTTGGTTAGAAAAATAACGGTAACGGTTTTTTATCCCTTTAGCTTTTTGTCTTAAAAAAAATAGGTTATTTTACGGTTAACTTAAATGAAGTTGTTCCTGAAATAATAGTCTTCTTCGTGATTTAGAAAATAATTTGATAATTACCTGTAAACGCAATTCCTGTTCACTAGCACGACTACTCTGTAAATCGGACCGTAGCCGCTTGGATTCCTGCTCGAGCCGCTGCAGACATTCCTGCTGCTCCCTGTTGTCCTTGTCCGTCTGCTCCTTGCGCTCACGTCGATTTCTGTTATTTACAGGCTTCGCAACCGGCTCCGTGACGTCCTGTGGCGCGTCCTCGGCCGGAGCGCTGCAGACGCCGTTGCTCATCTTGTGCCCTCCATGCCGCTTCGTCGACGGCGCGCCATTAGCGGTGAGCGTCGCCGTGTGCTGATGATCATCATGGTCGTGCCCGTGCTCTCTAGCCTTGTCGTTCTGCGCGGCGCGCCGATGCGCTTTGGTGCTAGGCGGGTGGTGCTGGTGCGGCACGCCGTTGGCATGCACCCCGTTGGACATGTGTCCATTGTGCATCTTCTGAGCGTGTTTGGGCGGCGCGACCACCGGCGCGGGCGCTTGCACGGGCTGCTGCATCTCGGCATGTACGGCTTCCGCCGGCAGCGCCTGTTGCATGAGCTGTAGGTAGAACTCGTTCTCCTTCGCGACGTCGCGCTGCTTTTTCTGCCGCATGCGGAAGCCCACGTACGACTTGAATCCGAAGCCGAGGGTCACCACCGGGTAGCCGATACAATGGGCCGCGAACGGGCGGCAGAGGTCCATGTGGCCAGGCATGTGCTTCACATCCCTTAAGCGCACCGCCGCCTCGATGTACACGAAGAGCATCCACAGCACAATTGTGGGCCCGCAGATGCCCTTGTCGGTGTGCCACACGTATTGCACCCAGACGTACGTGCTAGCGGCGAAGAAGAGCCAATGCACGGGGATGAAAAAGAAGCACAACATATCGCTGGTTAGCGCGACGCATACAAAGAAGACGGAGAAGGCGAGGCCCTGATACTTAAAGGAGTCATAGACGGAACGTAGTAGTAGATAGAACGGCCAGAGGAACTCGAAGCGGAACTCGAGGATGAAGTCGGCGAGGATCACCAGCGCCCAGAGAACGAAGAACCGGAAGTAGAGCAGAGTGCTGGAAAGAAAGCCACCGTTAGTCTTACCTCGAAGTCTTCAGCAGCGGAGTGGTATGAGAAGAGGTACGGGAAGAGGATTGGACGAGGAGGATCAACAGAGGATCAACAGGTTCGAGGGCCCAGGAGTCCGCGCGGAAACAACTACGGGTTACAGATACCTAACCTCGGCGCGCGCCGCCGGCAGCGATGATGCAACGCACAGCTGCAGGCGCGTGCCACCCTACTGCCTCACTAACCTGCCGTACAGTCCTTCGGGGATCTTGCTCCGCTTCATGGGTCTTCTCATTTTACCGACTTCCACATTCCGTCTCTTCATAGTTCTTCGCACTGGTCGGGCCCAAGTGTGCTAGTCCGGTCCGTGGCGTCGAACTCGGAGGGCACCTGGACGCGCGCTCAGCGCCCCTTGCAGTGTCGCGGCGCCCGCTGTCCGGGGGGCTCGCGGCTTCGCGCCTTGCTCAGATGCACGCGCGGCTGATCGATGCCCGCCGCGAACAACAGTCCCACGTTGCCTGCTTTTCCTCGTGCTCGCTGGTACGTTTCGCGCCGAGATGCCCGAGATGCGCTTTTTGTCGGCTCCTCACTCGCTGATCCAGCGGATCCAGCTCCTCCGTTCGGAAAAACAACGCACACAGCCGACACGGCCTGTCAGCTTTTTGCACAAAAGGCATGCAGCAGCGCGAACGTCGGTTCTAGTAGAACTGAGTGAGCTGAGTGAAACCAGACGGCGCAAGCGATCAGCATGCAACAATTCCCACCAAAACTTAAACCTCTGACTCATAAATGTTTATGTTCTCTCCTTAAAAAATATATACATGAAATCTAATACTATTGGACTAAATTATTAAGGTCTAAAGCCCATTTTTATCTCCGGTGCATTTTCTTTCTCTCTAAACACATTTTAATTTATTTTTTACAAGTTTACATGCCGCCGCCAGATGGCGACATTTTGTGCCAAAAATGATTGCAAATGGCACGAATATGAAACCGCAAACTTGGTTCGTTTGCTACTACTAATATTAAATACATTTATGGATATGAATTAAGAAAGCCTAATGAATTGTCGCACATGTGTAGAAATTTACACGATTTGCACTATTTCCATCCTCATTTAAAACATCCCTGAAAATATGGAATGTCAGCTGTGTTGCCAGACTTCCCTTGTCTATGAAAT
This sequence comes from Tetradonia laticeps, assembly GCA_025400035.1. Lineage (NCBI taxonomy): Eukaryota > Metazoa > Arthropoda > Insecta > Coleoptera > Staphylinidae > Tetradonia > Tetradonia laticeps. Next base: position 10,462 of record JAODVP010005551.1, read on the forward strand.
TATTACATTATTCATCAATATAAAATTATTGATGTCAACTATATTACTATTTAAACTTACCTGTGTGCGAAATATCAGTAAATAATAAGTAATACGACTAAATAGATAACTTGTGTTATTATTTATCAACAAGGTGGAAACAGAGATACACTCTTTCTAATTAAGTTATTTATGAACCAAGAAGCCTGGGAAACAATGAAAAATAATAAATAAATACTGGAATTTACCTTTAAAACAAAGAATTTACCATATTTTATAGGATTCTTTAAATTTTGAAGTCATATTGTTTAGTTACTGAAGTTACTGTTAAACAGATGCAAATAAAGTTGCATATGCTTTTTTACTAACAATAAATTTTTTAAAAATCAAGAAGCCTGAACAGCAATGAAAAGCCGTATTATTAGTATTTTGCAAATAAAGAATTTATTTCAAATTAATAAAAATGTCATTAATAATATTTATCTTCAAAACAGTGATCAATAATGTTGCCAAACTTTTTGCAATAATCAATAAAATTATCCTATTAATACTCATGAATATAGCAATTACTCATGTAAACAAAAATATAAATACAGAAATTTACCTTTAAAATAAGGAATTTACCATATTTTCTAAGATTTCTTAAGTTTTGAAGTTAAATTGTTTAGTTACTATCAAAAATATGCAAATAAAGTTGCATACTCTTTCTACTTAACAACCTCAACTAATAACTTGTAAATTATTTTAAGAACCAAAAAGCCTGAGAAGTAATGAAAAGCCAAATTATTAGTAAAATCTAAATTTCCACAAAATTCAAAACCATTAATAAAATTAAAACTTGTTCTTTAAAATTGTGTATAAAAATACTTCACGAAGGTAAAAAAACCGAAACCAGTTGAATTAAAAAAAACATTTTAAAATTTAATTCTGAATGGATGGGATACTGATTATTTCTTATTCATATATAAATAAATTATCTTTAAAACATAATGATCATTAATGCTGCCAAACTTTTTGTAAAAATCAATGAAATTATAGTATTAATATTCATAACTATAACAATTACTCAAATAAACAGAAATATAAATACAGAAATTTATCTTTAGAACAAAGATTTACGTTATTTTCTAAGATTTCTTAAATAATCAAATCGAATTGTTTACTTACTTCGGTTACTGCCAAAAAGATGCAAATAAAGTTGCATACGTTGCATACCAATCCCATTTGAATAACAAAAACAAATAATACAAAGAACACAAATGAATAAAAGGGATTAGTAAATTAGCACAGGTGTTAAAATAACGTATATCAACACTAGAAAATTAGCAGCCATGTTTTATTATTCCATAGAAAAATATTTCAACTATTATTAGCGACTTATTTATAACCTTTATACATAAATGTGTCTGTCTCATACTCAAAACTGTCGGTTGTTATCATAAGTTACATTCAATATTAGTATCTCAATGCATTAACACGCCAACTTCAGTCACTGCACATTCACGTCGTGGTCGCACGCGTTAAACCTCTTTGAAAAAAACATGTCAAACCCAACATGCAACATGTACATTTCTCAGTTATAGTTTGCTTCCAGTTTTGTTATCACAATCATTCCTATAATACGAATTGCCAATGGTAATAAACAACATGCAGCACGAATACACTGCATAGATTCGTTATAGGCACAAGTGTTTCCCGTTTCCAACCGAAACAAAATGAATCCAACCATGAATTATAATTCATTAGTAATATTACTGAAATTTAAGCGGAAACACCTGGCCCTATAGCATATAAAGGTCTCATAACACAATCACTTGGTAAAAACTAACATTATAAAACGTCAAACAATGTCAATGCATCTCAAGTAATGAAGATTTTGAACAGCATGGGGCGCACCATCAAATGGTACTCGTTTGTAGCCTCTGAGTGGGTTGTGTATACAATTTAGAGGCACAGCTGCCAAAAATACCATAACTAAACAAATGTACATTCTAATCATAATTAACGTATAATTAATGTATGTAAAAATTGTGTTCGTGAATAGCTCGCACAATGAAAAACACCTCCGCATGCATTACAAAGAAAAACGTTGGTTACAGTCATCGCCTCATACCTGAAGTCGAGTAATTCGTTAAGTTATGCAATGTTCACCATTCGTCATCGATGTACTCGCGTGAGTGCGTTGTTACAAAAACGTATACAATACTGATTTTGGGTACAAAATAAGTTAATTACGCAATAATTAGACAATACTTAAAAAAACGACACGAAAAGAATCCAAGTGAAGAGAGAGAATTAAATAATTACATCAATACAAATAATGTTAAATATCACTCGCTTGGTTAATACTACTGTTAAATGATCTTTCTCGAAATTATTGTGGTTTATAATAATCGTAAACGCTTAAACTATTATAAAATACTACTTAGTAATGTGAAAGGCGCGTCCGGGGACGCGCCGTGCATAAGACACTAGTCCGGGGCTTCGTCAATTCTTAGGTTATGTTCGTTAGTTGCTTTGTTACAGACACGGCTCCATCAAATCACCGAATCGACATTTCACGTGAGTATTTTTAGTATAACCTATGAATTCGCATCTGCTCGAAGCAAGCTCAACACAAGGTCCACGCAGTGGCCGCCATTTTGTTTTTATTGATGACAATGAACCACTCGATTCATTAATCACAAGCACCAATTTTGTCATACAGGAAAACAAATTTAACGTATGAAATGTAAAAAGCGAGAGAGTACACAGTCAAATTCATATACTGTTGGATGCAAATTCAATAAATATAATACTTCGTACCTTTTATTACACTACCCAACAAAAAAAACTGACGTTTATAAAGTCAAAAACAGAAAAACCGGATGTGAATTCAGTGTAGTTGGGTAGTGTTATCTCCAGTTGGTTCATAAATACTGTTTAACCCCTGTGTACTCTCGTCAGCTTCGTTCTTCATTGCGCAGCAAAGAATAAAATAATGCAAACCTAACCTAACCAATTCAGTTAACGTTAACCAATTCAGCTTGCCCATATTTACAAGAATAAAACGTAATAATTAAGCATAATGTCATTTCATCTAACACTGGTATTGTTCGCTTCCGAATAAACAAACTATCTACTTGCAAACACAATAAAGACACCGAAAACTTAATGCTATAACGTTAAAGTAGACATTATTGGTAATACTCTTATTAGGTATTTAGTTACTGGTCATACGTTCTCATTAGTTCATGTGTAAAATTGTAAGTTCGTCGCTTAAACGTAAAGTATAAATAATTAAGTCCGTAAGTAAAGTAGTTAGTTGTACGTGTCGTAGAGATTGCTGCACTGAGTATTTGAAAATTTCAAGATTTCAACGTCAATTCGACTTGTAACAAGTGTACAATTGTAAATATTAACCGCCTGGCATACCCTGTATTTGATTCACTTGTGTTTTGGGTGAATTCATTCAAAATTACGTTGTATATAAGTTTCATTCTGTATATTCGGGTGTGAATGCTATAAAACTAGAGTTAAGTAATTTCGTCGGATTTCTACCCACGTTGTGGGTATAAATAACTTCATGATGTGGGAAAAAGGTACTTGGTTCATTTTTATTGAGTTGGATTGTGAAATTTATAGTGAATTCATTGGTGTCTTTCATTTTCACTCCTTACTAATATTTTTAAATTTTTAACATGCATTAATACATCGATTTTTAGGATTTAACCTTAAAATAACGTAAATACTGTATTAATACCGTAACAAAAAACAGTAAAGTGTATTTTAACACCTAAAAAATTAATTTGAGAATAAAAACAGTAAAGTTTCACCTAAAATTCGGGCCCTAATTAATAAATCGTTAATATTAAAATTTGTGGTGTTAACACGTATCATAGAAATAATTATTTCTGTATTTTAAATAAATCAATGACATGACTTTTAGGTTTAAACTTTAAAAAACCTAAATACGTGATAACAAAAAACAGCAAAGTGTATTTTTGTGTGTTTGAATCAATATAAGATTTGGTAAAACCTAAAAAATTAATTCGGGAATAACAACAGTAAAGTTGCAACTAAAATTCGGGCCCTAATTAATAAATCGTTAATATTAAAATTTGTGGTGTTAAC
>JAODVP010005551.1:14653-37098 GCA_025400035.1 Tetradonia laticeps
ACGTATCATAGAAATAATTATTTCTGTATTTTAAATAAATCAATGACATGGTTTTTAGTTTAAACTTTAAAAAACCTAAAATAACGTAAATACCGTATGTATAAGAATGTGTCACATGACAACTAAAAACAGTAGTGTATTTTCTGTGTGTATGATGCAATATAAACTTTTGTAAAACCTGAAAAATTAATTTAAAAATGAAAACAGTAAAGTTTCACTTAAAATTCGGTCCCTATTTTTAGAATTCAACCTTAAAATAACGTAAATCAACGTAAAAACCATATTAATACCGTTTTTATGTATATGACAATGTATGTAGTGATAACAAAAAACCAAAAAACAGTAAAAGTGTAGTTTCTGTGTGTATGATGCTTTTATAAAACCTAAAAAATTAATTTGAGAATAAAAACAGTAAAATTTCACGTAAAATTCGGACCCTAATTAATAAATCGTTAACATTAAAACTGTCGTGTTAAGAAGTATCATAGAAATAACTATTTCGGTATTTTAAGTAAATCAGTAACGTGATTTATAGGTTTAAGCTTTAAAAAACCTGAAATAACGTAAATACCGTATTTATACCGTATATGCAAGAATGTGTTACGTGATAACAAAAAAAACAGTAAAGTGTAAAACCTAAAAAATTAATTTGAGAATAAAAACAGTAAAGTAGCAACTAAAATTCGGGTCCTAATTAATAAACCGATATTATTAAAACCTGTCGTGTTAACAAGTATCATAGAAATAACTATTTCGGTATTTCAAAAAACCTAAAATAACGTGAACACCGTAAATACCGTGAGAACAAATTAGAACAAAAAAAAAAGAGTAAAGTGTATTTTTTGAGTGTAGGTATGCAATATAAGCTTTGTAAAACCTAAAAAAAAAAACTAATTTGAGTTATAAAACAATAAAGTTTCACCTAAAATCCGCGTCTGAATTACACTGTGAGTGCTTTTTACGAAAAGAAAAAAATCCGGTCGGTGGATTTTAGTACAGAAAAATCAAAAAATTTTTCTTTACTTTTTTGGCAGCCAAAAATTGTTCCGTTAGTTTTTTCGTAAAACATTATCACAATTTTCGAAAATGTTAATGTAAATTGCTTAAACAGGCGGATTTTTATTACTAAGTTCATTAAGTCGCGACGTACGTACAGGCGAATTCGTTTAATCAACCCTGAGTGGCCGCACGCCGCGTGTAGTAGTGTAAGTAGTGCTCCGAAACATAAATAAAGATGAATGTGCATGTATTTTGTTCGATGGTTCTCTTTTTGCACCAAAAACGAAATTCCTTTAGGAATACATATGAATCTATATGCCGAAAAAAGATAAAATATGTCTTTGCATTAACTCCAATTGGATTGGAACACAAAATAGTGCAGCTCCACCCAATTATTCGCCGATCACGTCGACTTTCGAATGATACGCATTTTCAATGCAGAAATTCCAAAACATTTTTTGAACGGGGAAATGAACAGTTTAACTGGATGTCATGGCTGCTAAAATAAAAAATCAAAAAATTCCGAATTTGTTTGTACTAAAATCCACCGACCCGCTTTTCCAATCACCCATGGTATTATTAAATCGACATTATCAAAACCTGTCGTATCAACACATATCATAGAAACATCTATTTCGGTATTTTCAGGAAATCAGTGACACGAGTGTTAACACGACACATCTTAGGTAATGATTAACATAAAGTTATAAATTTTTTAGTTTTAATGTGATTTCTTAGATTAGAATTAGAAACCGATATTACTACGACGTATTCTAACACGTGTTAACACAATACGAGTTAAGGTTTTTCATCTTAGGTATTCTAAGGTACGTATTCTATAAGAAAAGTATCCGATCATAATTTTTTATATGACCACCTGCTTAAAATTTCCTTGCGGTAAAAAATTCACATATCAGAAATTTCATTATCTCGACTAATTTTTTGCATGTGACTGTGATAAAATTGTGTAAAATGTGTAAACTTGCAATTTCCGTTAACATTTTTTTAAAAGTTCCAAAAGGCAAAATGAAACGACACCAATGAATTCCACAATTACCGCGATCCAACTCAACTATGAACCTGGTATCCTAAATTTAAACCTAAAATCTCACGGTGTAACGAGTATTAATTACTCGGTGCAAACCAGCAAAATCAAGTTAATACCAATCAATTTCCAGCGTGAATACTAGCGTTGCATTAAGTAAATCATAAATTAAACAAAACTGAAGAGGTACTGGCATTACGAATACAAATAACGTATCAAAAGAATATAAATAAGCTGCGAAATATGAATAATGTTAACATATAATACTAAAAGTGCAATTGGTTTGTTCTTCCTGCAATCCCGCAATACCATCAACGATGATCTCCCAATTTGTAACATGTAAACAACGTAACCATCGTTCGTAGGATTTCTACATATAATTCCGCGCCCGCCGTTGAGTCGCTACTAATACGTAATATAAAAAAGACAAAATGTATCACAATCGCAGTGATTTCGTTAAGTATTTGCGTTTTCTTTGATTTCATTTGTTATTTGCCCAGCGTTACTGTATATCATGAGTATTTTAAGTTGCAATTTGTTCGTTTGTTGCGTAAGTACGAGCTGCGAACTGCGCCCTACCGTAACAAAATAGAGAGCTGCGCTTTGCTAAAGAGATTCATCGTTCCAGTATTATTCGCCATGGTTCAATACCGTCGTAATATCACTAGGAGGGCGTGCCGCCTCTTGCCTCGCGACAACGTCGAATTTTTATTGCTTGCTGCACCGATGCTCGGCGATCAGTGCGACTCCGTCTCCGTCATCTGTGTCGCTACCAGGTTCAGTGGAAGGTCGCGATAGTTCTCGTCCTCCGACTCTCCTTCCTGCGTTGATTGCGAAGGGGATTGATGGTTTGTTTGATAATCCACAACTCCCTAAAAATTGGTACATTTTCATTATCATGTAAAATTACACTGTGGGTGGGTTTTCAAAAAAATAGGCCGCTCGGTTGATTTTACTACAGGAAAAATCGTATTTTCTGTTTAATTTTTTGCAGTCGGTCATTTTCGCGTAAAAAATTATCAACGTTTTCGAAAATTTTAATGTAAAATTGCGTAAGATTCCGCCGACTGCATCCCTGCAACCCTGGCCTGCGCCAACGGAATAGAGGAATAAAGATGAACAATATGCCGTATGCTTCACGCGCATTTGAACGTGCGTATTTTGCAATTCCTTTATGCACATGAGTTTCGCTTTTTACGAAAAACAAAAACGCAATTCACTTATAAATTTTATATTGCTGAAAAAAGATAAAATATTAGAAGTATGTCTTAAACTTCCTGCAATTCGATTGGTTGTTCGACACACACCCAATTATTCGCTGATCACGCCTACTCTTGAATGCTATGCATTTTACATGCAGAAATTCTAAAACTTTAACAATTTTATGCGCAAAAATGAACATCTGAACTCGAATATTTCAAGATGCCAAAAAAATAAAGCAAAAAATCACGAATTTTTCTATACTAGAATCAATCGAGCGGCATTTTGAGTCACCCACTGCGTTATTAATAGATTTAATGGTTATGATTGATAAGATTTTCGCAAAAAAACGAGTTACTGGTAAACAGAACCGATTAGTAAGACAATTGACATCATTTAGGCTAGGGTTATACAGAGTGAGTCATAACCCTACCAACAAACTACCACAGTTTGATTGGGGATGTACTCTGAGTAATTTGATATCAGGATTTTCTTTTTGGATAGATGTTTAATTACAGATTACATAAATTACATTCGTGATATCAAAATACTCAGAAAACTTCCCTGATTGTCATTTGAAAGTTTGTTGGTAGAGTTCTGACTCACCATGTATAGGATTAATTACACAACCCTGCATGAGAAATATAAAAGAGCGTTGATAATTTTGTGCTCTGCTTACGAAAATCACCATAATTTCTTCCTATCACATCCGAATTTTTTGTGTTTCATGGTCAAACATGCGAAAATGACCAATTTGAGATGTTTTTCAAGTGTTATATATCTAGGTTCCTCTAATTCAGCACTTAGCAAAAATTTATAGGCGTTTAGTAAGCGATTGACCATGTGTGCACGAAATTGGAGCGGATTCAGAGTTTACTTGCAACCGTTAGAAAATTAAATGTAAACAATTGCAAAAACGTTCAAGTTTGAGGGAGCAGCATAGTGAAACGCCACTATTCGCTGCAATAAAACAGTAACCATGGTGATGTATACGTCAATTCACACAATTTGGACATGTACACCAAGTATATGAACTATTTGAATGTTTTTGCGATTGTTCACAATTTATTTTCTCATGTAATTTTGTCACCTGGATTCAGCACCGAAAAAGGTTTTTCATTGTAATGCACGGAAAAAAGTTATTTAAGGCTAAAGTTGCCAAAAAGGCGATTTTGAGGGATATTCAAACACTGTATCTCTTGTTCCGGTGACCTGAGTGCATGGTAAAAATTCACAGGTGTTCAGTAGCCGATTGAACACGTGTATACGAAATTGGAGTGAACTCTGAATGTTATAGCGATTGCTATAAAATAAATGGTAAACAGTGCAATCTTCTTCGTCATTTGATAACTTTCGTCCTAAATAACTTGATTTTCAGGCATTAAAAAGAAAATTTCTTTGCGGATCTCAATTCAGGGTGAGTCAAATACTAAAAGCCAGTATGTTTCATTTATGTGATCGATTATTGTTCTCATTTTGTTGGCTTGTGTTATCTTGTAATTCACTCGGTTATTTAGTAAAACCTGGATACTCTTTGAATTAATAAAATTGGAAGAAAATTTAGCACAGTTATTGTTGATGCTAAAGCAAATAAAAATGCAAAGTTTCAAATTTTTATCTCCAATAGCTATGTGAAGTTTGCAAAAAAGGGAATCGTGCCATTTTGTGGATCTTTTCTTGCTATTAACAAGGGTATACAACATTGTAGATTTAATAATAACATAGTGTGCTAATATAGGGTCCCTTAGTCTGCACAGAATGAAAAATTTAATTTGGGAATATAAAAAATTATTAATTAAAAAATTCTCGAACTTTTGGAATTATTATTTAAATTATTAAATTAAAAATCTATTCCAATTATTTATAATATTTATTAGCCAACTAGTTTCAGCTATACATTAATAGCTATCATCAGGACGATAAAAGAAAAATATTGAAGAAATATCAATAAAAAATTATTTCTTCAATGTTTTTCTTTTATGGCCCTGATGATGGCTATTTTAATGTATGGCTGAAACTAGTTGGCTAATAAATATTACAAATAATTGGAATTGATTTTTAATTTAATAATTAAAAAAATTATATTAGATAAGAAAATCTAAAATCAACTTTTTTATGAATGTGTCGAAAAAGATGAAAATAAAGTGGTAAACTTCGACGTATACATCACTCGTACTAAAAACGTGGTGCACCTGTCGTTACGCAATGTGGAGTTACTGGCTTAGAGGCATACGTCATGTTTTCATACACACCACGTTTTTAGTAGGACTGATGCATACATCGAAATTTACCACTTTATTTTTTTCATCTTTTTAGACACATTTATAAAAACGTTGTTTTTAGATTTTTTAATCTAATATAATTTTTTCTAATCCTAAAAATTGTAAAACGTTTTTTTTTGTTGATGTGATATTTCCGCTTCGCATTATTACTGTTAATAATTGATTTGACATCAATCTGATTTCTCTAAATTAAAACTTTCATTCTACGCAAATTAATTCACCATATATTGACATAGTGTAATTATTATTAAATCAAAATTCAAATCAAAGCTATCCGTAGGTATTTATCGAGCAAGTAGTTTCATAAATGAAAATTTTCAAAAAAAATTTACTTGACATTTGTATAGTCATTTACTTTTTTCGAAAACTCCCTATACCGGATGGTGTGATTTGTGATTTGAGGGGCGCAAGGATTGATTTCAATGTTAATTTTGAAATTGGCTTCTCTAATTCTTTTAGAGCAAATGTGTACTTAGGTTTTTTGTAGTAAAAAATTACGGCATCCAACTATACCGTAGTTTCTTTAATTTTTCAATTTTGAAATGCATAAAACTGGAAAAAGGGAAACTATGAGCACAAATAACTACATGAAATTGTACACAGCATACGGAAAACAATATCTGCTGATCTTGAACCCAATCTTATGCTAAAATATGTAACTTACAAATAAAATAATTTATAAATCGGACCACACTGTTTATAAATTGCTATTCCTTGTGTTGTATAATTAATTTGTGGACCTAAACAGCTTTGATGAATTCAAAATGGCATAGTTTCTATTTTTCCACTTTTTTAGATTTGAAAAATTTTAAAATTAGAAAAATTAAGGAAGCATTACCGTGGTTGGAAGAGGATTTTTTCCTCTACAAAAATCTGTCTACACTTTCGCTCTAAAATAATTAGGGAAGCTTATAAATAATATAATGAAACATATAAAACTTAACATTGAAATACCTATGGTGCGTCTGTCAAGTCACCATCCGGTATAAAATTTTGATTCGAATTTTGAGTTTATAATTACACGGTGGGTAAAATAGAAGAAAACAAAAAAAATAGTGCGGAATGAATAAACTGTGTCAATAAACTGTGATGATTTTAATCCTCTGAACAGTTTTTGAAAATTGCAATCCAATTTTGCGCAATTAATTTAATTAATGTACATACACTGAAACCTCGATCCCCGCACATTCGGAACTACTCCGGATTACCCATGGCTGGGTGAACATGCGTTTTTATCTAGTTATGTATTGCAATATTGTACTGTAAAAATTGAAATGTTCTGTTCGAACATGGTGTTTTTCATGTAAAGTCCGCTAAACCCGAAAAATCGTTCACTCGAAACGTCTGTGGTCCCCCCTAGCCCGAGAGATCGAGGTTTCGGTGTACTTTGTTTGGTATACACCTCAAAAAACCTCGCCGATGATAAATATTAAAAGAAAAGTTTTTGTTATGATATTTGTAAGAATTAAAACTACGCTAACAAAACGCTAACAAAATAAGAAATTACTGCGATGCTATACTGATTTACGCATTAATACACTCCCTTTAATACATATCGCTCCCGATGTTTCTTAAGATGTATACTAGAGAACGTAAATTAAAAAAAAATTGCGGATTTTAAGGAATCGTTAAGTTTAGAATCAGCACATTTTCAAGAACTTCCATTTTGCTCACCGTGTAATTATTAAAACTCTGTGTATTCCTGTAAAGAGCAGGAAAATAGGTACAAAATGCCAACACTCCCAGGTCTCTACCTTAATAAGTGGTTTAAAAATTTGCGGTTTTAGAAATTCCGCTCCGCACCTTTTTGAAAACTTTCCGTAGCTATATTTCCAAAACTGTAAGAGATAAATATCCCCTAGTTTCATATTTTTATTTGAATTTGCCCCAAAATTAAGTGGGTCAAGCCTTATTCAAATCAAAAAAAGGTGAGATAAAATGAGAAATAAATTTTTAACCAGGATAAAAAACGCGCCAAGAAAATATCAGTAAAATTCAATCACATTCAATTACCTGATGCATGGACGCCGTCACAGGAAGCTTTTGCCCCGTGAGCGCCATAACCAAATGGGGTTGCAGCTGTTTCCGCAAGGCACGCAGCACGTCTTCCGAATCGGGCAATTCCGACGTGTTGTTGTTGGCATTGTTGTTTGATTTTCGCGAACCTGCACATGACAAAGTGATTAGTTCCTGTGCCAATCGCCAATCAATTAAGTACATAGGCACAAACTTACGTTTCTCCGAAGGTTGATCCTTAGGCCTTCGACGGCGAGTGTGTATTGTATCTCGCCGCATCGTATGCGGCCTATCAATCCCATGCAGCTTGTAATAGAGTCCACAAGCATTACAGACCATCTCATTTTTGACATTACGACGCCATATCGTGGTTGTCTGCGTCCCGCAGTTTGTGCACGCTAGGTCCACTCGACGTGCCATACCCGCACCGCCCTACAACAATTAAAAATTAACTTAATTTCAAATAACTACTCACATTTAACCTACAATTTATATTAACCTACAAAATCTACATAATCTTCTATTTGTTCTATATCAATTTTCCCTGATTTTTAAAAATCTATGCTAAATTTGGAAGATTGCAAATTACCGTGGCAAAATACTTCAAAATTGCGGTACGTTTCCCCGCATCTTAACTAACAATAAAATGGATTTACACCTGACCTACCTTTGAACTTTTCACCAACTGCAGATTATTACACCACGAACTGTTGCCAGTGAAATCATTCACAAACTCCCCATCCGCGTCGTTTTCATTCGCCGGACTGGAATTCGCATCCTCCGGCTCCATCTTCGTCGGATACGTCTGTTTCCGCCGGCCGACGCCATGCTTCGGCTTACTCTCCTTCGTAGGCGTCGCGACATTCTCCGCGTTGTTGAACGGCGGCGCCGGTGTGATTGTCATCCCTAGCTTCTTGCACGTGATCAGTTTCCGCAGCAAATGGCTAGCTTCGCCCGACAAAGGCCCGGACGCGCGGCCATTTTGAGAGAGCGCGCGCCACAGTGTGTCATGCTGCTGCTCAGCCTGCTGGTGTAGATGCTGCATGTACGGATGATGCTGATCGACAGTGGGTGATGGTGCCGAGGTGGTCGTCGAGTTGGAATGCTCCTCAACGCCTTGAGACATGTCCACTTCCAGACGCTCCGGGTCGGAACTGTTACTGTAGTCGGACGCCGCATCCTCGTCCTTGATGAAGTCGGGCAGTTCGGGCACGCAGGTGAGGTTCTCCGGCCGGCGGTTGGAGAGGTCGGCAGGTTCGGAAGGAGTTTGTGGACGAGACTCAGGCGTGTCCCGCACGGAAGACGCGTCCATCGCGTTTGAGTCTGTATCCTCCTCGTCATAATAGTCGGCAGGCTCGCATTTGATGTCTGGCTCCACTGTGATTGTTTCTGATTGCGGCTGAGTGTGGGGTTCTTCTTGCTGTGGTGTGTGAGGAGCTTTCCGTCGTGTTAATAGTTCATCTAATAATATTGTTGATTGCTTCAGTTTCTCCTGGAAAACAAATTCGGGTGAATTTTTTGTTAGAAGGGAGCAAAGCTTTTAGGAAGACTTCGGATTGGATGTCAAGACAATTATTTACTAGTTCCAGAAGGTGCCAACAGAGCAAATTTACAGATTTACTTTCAGAAAATTCATAGTCAAATATGATAACAAATCAAATTAACTCCGGAATGACTTGATAACAGCGAGATAACAAAACAAACACCTAAGGTTATCTGTTCACCAGCTAACGATACGGCAGTACCAGTCGATAGTATCAACGTAACACGCCTAGTTCACTCAAAATGGTGCAAAATCTAATAAAACTAACGTTGCTCTTCGTAACAGCTGCTCTTACCCTAACCCTGTACCCCGTGCTTGCTGGAGATGAAGAGTTCGAAAACACCGCGAACTTGTGCAGCCGCTGCAAGTGCCAAACACACTCCAGTACGTATTTTCTGGACTGCACGGAGCTGGGCATGACCAGAGTCATTGCCAACTGGCCCAATGCAACTGCGCAGCCTAACATCACCCGCATCGTAGCCCACTTCAACAAGAACAATCTTCAGGAACTGAAGACGCTCCCAGCTACATACGCCGAAGTGATAGTGTTCTACACGCACAATGCCATCCAAAAGCTCGACGATGGTATGCTCGTCAACTGCGCGAATATCACCTCGCTGGATTTGAGTTATAATAAGATTACGAGTGAGTCATACTTAAAATTATCGCGCTGCGTAAATATTTTCGGGAGATTAAAACACTGAACGACTCTTGATAAATCGAAGATATTGCTTGCAGGTGATGTGCTGGTGGCGTCTGTGTTTCGAGGAGAGTACAAAGACAAGGAGTACTATCCTACCCCACTTCGGACTTTGAATCTATCACACAACAAGCTACATACTATCAAAGCCAATGTATTCGAGTTTATGAAGAATTTGAGGTCCTTGGATCTATCTGGGAACCGATTTCGGGTTGTGGACCATCAGACTTATCTCAGTTTCAAGAATCTGCCAAATCTAGAGGTAAATTTTGTAGTATTTACATTGAAGCCACACCTCCTATATCACCGACCTTGAATTATCTTCTTTATAATTGGGTCTGGCTATCGTGAAGTTGCAAAACTTAACTCGAAGCTTTAAATTATAAAATCCCGAAGAGAAAACCTCAATTACACGGGTAACTTTACAGCTTCATTTTTAAAAATATTGCAAGAAAATATTTATAGGCAATAAAGACAAATCTATTTTTTTAACATTTTATTTTCACCAAAATTTATGGCTGGTATCAATTTTTCAGGTACAAAACGACTTCCAAACTTTTTTTTTTTAATATACCCCGACTTTTTAATCGATTCCCTTCGCCTTTTTAAAATTCTTTTCTATTAAAAAGTAGTTACTAGTTATGGTAAGGAAGGTTTTCTGTGTGTTCATTATTCGAAAAGTTCCAATTTTTTCTGGTCTTAGCTTTCAAATAAAAGAATAAAAGAATACAATTTTAAAAATGAAGCTATAAACTTACTTTCTGGATTGCCCTTGTATTTACAATTTATTGGAAAAGAATTTTCACAAAAAAGTGAAGATTCCAAGGTAATCTAATCGTCGTAATAACCTCAAAAAGAAAAACTTCTCTCTCTACCACACGCAAACGAATGCTAAAATTGTTGGGTTTAATATTAGAACGTCAAAAATTTGGCTGACAAAGTTCCCAGACCCATTCAATCAAAATATAAGAAGGACAAGCCAAATTCCAAGTCTCACCTATGATTAAATCCCGGCTGTCTAAAATTTAAAAACGTATTTTTAGATACAAGGAACTGGCTGAGGATTATCTCATCAGTGCCCCGTGAAAATGGGGTCTTTTGCCAGAATATGTAGGGCTTAGATCTAAAGGTCACTTTTCAAAGTAGGGCTTAACTGATCTATGTAGGGCTCCCAAAGCTAACAGCCTCCAGTTTCTGGAAATATATGTATAAATATTGCTGATTGCAGTACTTGAACTTGGCAAACAACAGATTAATCCACCTTAACAACACTGGCCTCCACGATCTAGTCAAACTGCGAATTCTGGACCTCTCCAACAATGACATGGACTTCATCCCTGATACAGTCAAGTATCTCGGCAAAACCTTAAGGACTCTAAGAATAGATGCCAATCCAATTGTTGAGATACAGGAATCAGATGTACTAGGTAAAAACACCACTATCTCACCTGATTACTGATAACTCAAACAAATCTCTGTAGGTTTAGAGTTCCTAGTGGAATTCTCCGGTTCTAATCTCCACAATCTTAATGAAATCAAACCCAACGCATTTGGACCATTACACAACCTCAAAAAAGTAGACTTATCAGCAATGCCTGCAGATGTGATCCTTGCAGATAATGTTTTCCCCGGATCTCTACGCGAGGTAAGTGTGGGTCTTCAAAGATATCTCGGCATAACAATCCTAAATTCTTTAGCTGAATATGAGCAACTCTAATCTGGAACACATCCCAAATCAACTACTAAACTGGACACAACTGGAAATCCTTGATTTACGCGGGAATCAACTATACTGTACGTGCGACCTGCACAATATCAGCCAGCAGTTGCAGGATGTTGTCAAACGGGAGCTAGACTCAGCTTATTGTTTTGATTACAAGCGATATAGACAATACAAGATGTATAATTTGACTGGGGACGTTTGCTTTGAACAGGTAAGTAATCCCTTCTTATTTATTATACAGGGTCATCAACTCCATACTCTTTGAACCTCATTCCTTCTAATTTGATTGAATTGAAATCAGAAGAGGGGGTGTAACATGAATGTATTGAGTTGGTGTAGGCCCGTAGCCAGGATTTTGTATTTGGGGGGACTGAAACCCCAGATTTTGTTTGGGGAGGGGGCTATGTGGCTGCGGGCCTGCCCTAGAGTAAAATATCTAAATCTAACTTACGAATTTCATTTCTAAAGGACCAATATTTGAGTGGGTATTCCAACATTGCCTCCACCGAAAGAGTCCTACGTATGGTTTTACTATCAACAAGTGTCCTTCTGATTATTTGCTTATTTGTGGCTGCCTGGTTAGGTTATGTGAGGTGTTATAGGAACCAAAGGAATTACGGTTTTGCAACAACGGTTTCATACGGTCCTATTCCAGCAGGACCGCAAGGGTTTACGATTTAAGTGTAAACTTAATGTACTGTTAATATAGTTAATAATTTACGAGGGCAATTCAGAAAGTAAGTAGAATACTGGCAGGACACTGCCTAGTTACAGAGACACATTTCGGTAGATAAAGTATTTAACGTTAGGGTCTCTCTACTTATTGTCTAGAACAATTTTTGATAACATTTAAAAATAATTCTTTCCTCTTACTTTGTGAGTTACCCTAGTACTTGAGTAGCTATGTAAGGATTACGAACAATAAAGGATTCGGTTGACGTTGTTATTTATTTGTATACCTGTTGCGTCCCAGTGCAGGATCGTGTCCGTGTGATGTACGTCACCAGCTCCTCTTCCACCCGTCCAGCCCGCTCCTTGAAGTCATAGAACGCGTCTAATTTCTCGTAGCACTCCGTGCACACGACATGAGGTAACTGGTCACGTTCGGAGACCTACAACACAATGCAAACATCAGAGTGCGCCCGGATCATCAGCCGCAAGGATTTCCCACTTGATCGACTGTTAGATTTGCTATAGTCTATATTAGTTAGTCACAATGTCATCATTAGCTTCGTTAGCAAGCCGCTCGGATCGCCATTGCCCAACAGCGCACAGTTTCACGTTGCAATATTAGCCATCTACAATAAATCGTTAGCTGCGATTATAATTGATGCGGGGCGAACTGTAACGAACGCACGATGGAAGAAACGAAAGTCCGCGTCGCCGCGAGACGAAGAAAAGGTTTCGCAACGTTTTCGCAAAGCCGGGTCCCTCGCGTAATTTCGTTACTGCGCTGATTCGACGGGCGATAGGCGCGTTTTTCGGTGCGCGCAACGTCCAGGCCAGTGCTAAATCATTCTAATCTATCAATGGAATCGCAGGCACTGGATGCGAATTTGGCAATCGGAATTGAGTATCGGTAACGAGTCTGCTCGCGCGTGGAGGACGAAAACAAGAAAGGCTTGAGTCTACTTGATCGACACGCAAATATAAATTGACTACGAGTAGTAAGTAAACAGAAACAAACAGTATAGGGGAGAGCGGGGCGAAACGGCTCTTTGAGAGCTTGCAAAACAAGGGGGTGTAGTTCAAATGCATGTATGATATGACGAGAAGTGTAGTTTATTTAATATATTAATGTTTTTTGGACCAAAGCCCCACGTGTGAAGCGAAACGGCGTGCTGGAATTTACAGTACTAAATGCGACAGAAAATATGGAACTAAGACATAAAACTTTAATAAAAACGTTAAAGCACTTCAAATATTGAATTTATTCTCATTAATGACATGAATCGTACATAATTCTGAGCAGAGAACGTAAAATTAACAACTTCGCATCCTCATTATTAATACCTGCGCATGAATTATGCACCCATTGTCTCTTTATTCCAATTTTATCGTTTTTTTTGTTTTTGTGTGAAAACGAACTATCTAAGAAAGAAAAGAAATGTTCCTTAAAATATTATCCTTTACGATATGCAACTTGAAATCTTTTAATATAATGTTGATACTGTAAAATATATCTTACCACATGCATGTAACGTCCCATACCACAAGGTTCATATATATTTATATTTCCAGCAGTTATTTTGTTAATAATACAACGTCGATATTATATCTGACCACCGCAAATTATTTTTTAATTAAATGCAGCGCGTCGGTTGATGGCAGTGGAGTGAATCAGATGATGTGTTATGCTTTGAGGAATAAGTTACGAGTGATTCCAGAAGGAGTTCGTAACATACGGAGACAAAAAATAGATACGTTCGTTTCGCCCCGCTCTCCCCTATTTAGGTATTTTAACTTATATTTGGTAGAATTATTTTAAAACCTATTTGAAGTCATTACTTATTTTGTAAGTGAATCACCCTATAACTTCAGAAATACCACGAATACCAACCTGGTTTTTAACGGTTTAAAAAAGACTACAAATCGATAAAATTCATATTAAAATTAGAAAGTAATACATATTTTATAAGCAGAATATCAACTTCTCAGCAGGAAAATTCTCGGTGTATGTTGTGTAAAGAGATGAAGGTTTTCCCATGATATTTACCGATATTTAGAAATAAATATCAATTACACTGTGATTATGAAAAAAAATTATATCAAATTAAAATAAAGTAAAAATTGGGATGTATATAACAATGGCACCGAATTTCAATATTTTATGACTTCCAAAAGATTTTGAGAGGTACACCTACATGTAGATAAAAGTAGACCCTGAGTTTTATAGCCTGATCCGATACAGTTACGAAATTACGTAGAAGGTTTAATGATTAATTTTGCAATTTAATCACAAAATCGTAGAACCAAAAATATCGGAATCGAAATAGCGGAACGGAACCTTTATTATTTTGGAACCGCAACCGGAATTGGAACCGCTATAACAAAAAAATAAGAAACTAAATTGTTACCAAAACCCTTACTATTATTTTCAATTTTTTCTTTCCTTTCGGTTCTAAACGGTACCAGTTGAATAGTGCTAGATAGAGAAATGCAAGATAAAAATAGAAGTGTTTATTTTAATTTATTCTTATGAAAATCTAGCGTTTGACACTAGAGAAGAGATGAAGCTTGGAGAAGACGACAATAGTGACAAAAAATTAAAGCCACAAAACTTGAATAATTATTTTGAGTAAATATAACCAATGAAGACTTTATATACATTGTAACTTTGACAAATACTCTTACTTTTACCTTTTTGAAAATAAGAGTTCATTTGAAAGTTGGAACCTAAAAATCTGGAACCGGAAATAGAGTTTGCTAGAACCGAAACCGAAACAAAAGTTGTTGACAGGAATCGAACAGGAACAGTTATTATATTTCGGTACCACATGGTAAAAATATGTAATTCGTATCATAGAATAGAAAATGTTGATGGACTTGAGCCAGTTCGCAAAATGACCCAAATTTGACAGTTCATACTGTGAGTAACGAATCGATACCATAGTTTCGTAGAAAAATGTTTCCATTTTTGAATACCCTAAATCGGCCTATACCCTTAATAAATTAGATAATTAAAACAACACCAACTTTAAAGTTTTTCGAAATGAAATCATTTCTGTGGATGTAAGTAATCTTGGAACCAATAATGAAATACACAAATAAAGGAGTTTTCTAGATCCAAATTATTTAGTGTTAATTCAAACTGTAAAGCAAAGATGGGCGTGATCCGGACATGAACCGGAACCAATCAATTGCCGGTTGACTGCACTACCATTAGAACATCAGCGCCCTTTATCTTTACAGTTTGAATAACACATAGAACACTCGCCGTTCAGAAACGAATACGTATTCACTTACACATCGAGCGCGTCTAAAGTAGTTTGTTGTTTTTACCAACGAAACATGTTGACAAGTACGCCCCGAATACGACTGATTAAATTCAAAGTTTTTCGAAATGAAGTCATTTCTGTGGATGTAGGTAATCTTGGAACCAATAATGAAATTTACGAATAAAGAAGATTTCTATGTCCAAATTAATGTTCCGGATCAAGCCCATCTTTTCTTTATAGTTTGAATTAACACTAAATAAATTTAGACCTACAAATCTTATTTATTCGTATATTTAATACGAAGTTTATTAAAAATTTCCAGTAAATGTTGGCCCACGGGAATGAGTTAATTAAGTTAATTAAGTTAATTTTGACATTTATTGTGAAAACTAGAAAATAAATCTTTCGAGTTCCAATACTCGTTAGTCGGTAGTTTTTATAGTAAAACCTGCAAACAAGATGGAATTGTAGTTCTTATTGAATACGTGGTACCCCTTTTTACTGTACATAATGTGCTAATCCTCTATTAACAATTTCTAATGTTTATAAGTAGTTTTATGTGCTTGGTGTGGTCCCCATATTAATGTTGCATCAGTTAATCACCTATTTCAAAATATCACAACTACAGAATGAAACTGAGTACATTGACGTCTCTAATATTCAATGCTTCCACTAGTTATTATTATTATTTGTTCAGAAAAATGATTTTTAAGTTTCTAATTAATTTATGTCTATCGTATTTAAGATGCATAGGAAAGCCCGTATTTTATTCTAAATTGATTGGAATAGCGACAACGTGCTAGCGGTCTCTGTTGAAAAATACGCTGACAAATGATGTGGGAAAATACATGTTTGGCACTTTTGTTTATCAAAACTTGCACAAAGAGTAGATCAAGATGCCATAAACTCTCAGTGATATTTTCCCATATCGTAATAATTCACATGTATATGTTTAATAGCTATTTATTTGATTGGTCAGCTGCTAAGAAATTTGGAAATAAATGGATCTCCTTTCCAATGGACTAGTGTGACGTCAGACTTGGAAGCAGCTGATAGGATATTCCCCAAACATATTTTTAATTTTCATAAGCGAAACTTGAAACTAAATTATTCAATAATATTCGATATTTGTAAGGACTTTTTGATATCTACAGGTTGATTCAGAACTCTATCAACAAACATGTAGGGGATGATCAGGGAAGTTTTCTGAGTATTTTGATATGAGGAACTTATGGTCTCCGATGGCTCCTTGCGAACTTATTCCACTTTAATGTTCTGTCATCGTACAATTTTACCCTAAAAGAAATTGTAATAACTCGGTAACAAGGCGCCTGAGACCATACGTTCCTAATATCAAATTAGTCAGACTACATCCCCAAGCAACCTCTGAAAGTGTGTCGGCCTTGTTGTGGTTTCATCATGTATTGCATGTAAATTCTTTTTAGTGCAATTCTGCACAATAATAAATTGAAATAAAGCCGAAGGATCATCGGAGACTAATGTTCCTAATATCAAAATAGTCAGGGAACATCCCTGATCAATCGTTTGCCGCTCGAGTTCTGCTTCCAAAAGTATTTTCTTCGAAACAATTCTATACAAAAAGAAAGTGCAATAACAGAAAGACGAAAAAACGTATAAGGACATAACAGGATATAAAGGAGCAATGTACAACATAGAAGACAGACGAAGATTAATAAGGAAAACATAAAGGATGATGAAAAAGAACATCGAAGCACGTAGAAGGATCAAGAAGAACAAGACTATGGAAAAGACTGAGGGAGCTTAAGAAAGACTAAGGACCAAGAAGGAATAATGAGGAAGAATAAAGAAGAAAAGGAAGGAGGAGAACTAATGAAGGACCAATAAGAACGAAGAAGGAAGAAAGGGGAGAAAATGATGGGCAAAGAAGGATAATGGCAACCCATCAAAGCCAAAGAAAGATGACGGGTGTGTGATTTGTTAAGAAGAAGGATTTTTAAAAGAACGGAAGAGTACAAAAATAAAATAACAAAGGCGGTTTGGCTGTATCTAAGATACAGCCGTGAACTTAACGTGAGGTTCCGAGTGAGCGAATTTTCGGGTTTAGCGGACTTTACATGAAAAACACCTTGTTCGAACAAACTATTTCAATTTTTACAGTGCAATATCATAATACATTCAACATAAAAACGCATGTTGACCTATCACGGATAATCCGGAGTTCAGAGTGTACGGGCATCAGGTGATCGAGGTTTCAGTGTTTATGAATATATTAATTTTTTTTTCTATATAGCAGTTTATAATAAGTATTATATTATAACAATAAGTATTATTATTGATTGCAAATTTCGTAATGCTGCACGATAACTTCCAAATTGCGGTACGTTTCCCCACGTCGCACCTCTTTCCGTACCGGGCGTGCTGAGTCATCATTTTAATTGTGTGCAATAGATTCTTTGCATCTTCAGGTGTCTACTGCTATCAGAACAGGGCAATTAGCAGATGCCACGTTTCGCTACGTCGGTCTGATGGTGCTCCGTTAGGTAGAGCCTAATTGAATGCCATGATTTCGTTACACTGATTACCTCCCTATATTTCAATTTGATGGACGTATTCATGTTAATGTATAACATTGCAAATATCGATATATAGCAAAACGGATGCGCTATCCCCTCCACTTCGCAAGATGCATCTCGGTTCTCATTTATCGTAATGAATTCTTAGATCTCTTATCTATCCACTCATATAATTTAACTTCGGATATAGTGGATTGATTCAAACCTACAATGGCAAATCCGAGTTAGTTATCACTAGGTTTTAAAGTGGCGGCACGCAGCATAATTAAATAATCTCATAAAATTATATAAGGGAATTTCAATAAGTTAATATTTACAGTTAATATGAATGAATTACTCTTTATTTTCCGACAACAGAGTAAAAAATTTCAAATGTTCACCAAATCCACAAAAATTAATACTTTCCAAAACTGCTATGTACTTCTCTAGGTACTCTAATAAAGATTATAAAATTACTTCCCAAATTCGTTTCGTCTTGCGTAAATCTAGAGTTATACTGCGTGCACTTTACAATAAAAATTTTATAGGCAATAGAATTTACGAGAAAATTTTCCCAGAAGTAGTACCTTGTCTCATTCAAAAGTTATAGCAAATATAAATGTCAATATACAGGAAAATATCATCAAAATGGCAGCGCTTCCTCTTCCACTACGCGCGATCTGTCAGCATTCTAAATGCGCATAATAAATTCTTTGAATCTTCACCTATGAATTGGTATAATTTCCGTTTGGATCTGAGGGGTTCATTCGGAGCTATAACACCAAACCGTATCCCCTGATTTTGGTACACTCGTGTTTTTTAAATTTACCCCCCATGTAAACGAAGAACATAGACGTATTCACGTCAAAAAACACAGTAGGAGCAGGAATTGAACCGAGAACTTCGAACAAGGATGTCCTCGAAATTACAATCCCTGTAAATTACTTACCATCTATTTATTTAAGCTGAAGAATACTAAATTTAGAAATAACATATGCATTGATAAAGAAAGAAAAGGTCGAAAAGTGATCCGCCGACAGGATTCGAACCTGCGACCCTTAGCGTTCCGTGCTAATGCTCTTACCAACTGAGCTACGTCGGACCCGAGATCCAGTCAACCCATTACCTCCCAACACTTGTCATTTTTATATATTTCGATCTCCTAGAGTTCGATTATTACTTTTTGACGTG
The DNA here is from genome assembly GCA_025400035.1 of Tetradonia laticeps. Lineage (NCBI taxonomy): Eukaryota > Metazoa > Arthropoda > Insecta > Coleoptera > Staphylinidae > Tetradonia > Tetradonia laticeps. Next base: position 33,825 of record JAODVP010005551.1, read on the forward strand.
AATACGTCTAATTTCTTAGTTTACATGCGGGGTAAATCTAAAAAACGAGTGTACCAAAATCAGGGGATACGGTTTGGTATTATAGCTTTCATTATCAATGGATGTTGTTTCTAAATTCTAAATTTAGTATTCTTCAGCTTATATTTAAAAATCCACAAGTATGCAATTATATGTACTTTTTATTTAACACTAAGTTTTGGTTGTAACTGGAAGAAATCTAACTATCATACTAGACCTGAATGTAAATTCATAGAGGAAACAGCACAATTTTTATGATCCACCTCTGTGCGTCAGTTATTAGTAACACATATTAAAATATGTAAAAATATGAAAGAGAAAGTCAAATCCGTCTAAAACTCGAAATAATTTCCTTTATAAAACTACATATTCGAAAAACAGTCCAACATTGGTAAGTTCCTATGAGAACATGAATATGATCCGACTATAATCAATGAAGACGAAAGGAAAAAAGTGCAATGTGCACATTTCGCAAGTTTTTTACTTCATGCGCGGCGCAGATAACGATGGCAACCGCGACGAAATCATTAATACAATAATGCCTCGCAAGCGGAGCTTGTTAAGACGCCATCGCGTTTCGCACACGCCGGTGAATAGATAAAAGCTGAACTGGCATGGAAACGCGGCAATATTTTGCACAACCGACGATGGCGAACAAAGCGAAGTAGACTAGACCAGAACGAAAGAGATAAAGTTTAAAGTTGGCCGGTTGCGTAAGCGGCGACATCGTGAATTGGAAACAATTTCGAATGCTGCGAGCGCGAATGATTTATCACGTGTTCCGCGAGTTGCGACGACTTTTGCATCTCGAAACCGACTCACGAAGAGAATGAAAAAACAGTCCGCTCCCGGTTTATATAAAAATAAAAACCCAGTTAGTTGACTAACAGATCCCGAGCAAGACGCAAATGTGTTAAATTTAATTATTCTTTGTAGAAAGTCCACTACAATATTACGCGCTACGTGCGATAAATTACGTTTGCTTTAGTTTGCATTCGTTTATTGCGCTGCATGCATCGGCTATTCCTTTATCTCTTCCACCTTCCACCATCGACGGACTTTCAATTTCCAACTTCCATCGTTAATTATTTCGAATCTGCGTCCGCGCTGCCTTCACGTTTGCGAGTTATTCTGTGCGTTATGTTTCTCGATTGCACATTTTATTTGGTTAAAATCGGTTTATTACACATTTCGGAATGGCGTGCGCGCGCTGAGATTCCCATGAACGGCGCAGGGATTTACGTGGCGATGAAGCAATACAGATTTATTTGCTTACGTCCCACTCCAAATCGAGAATAACTGATTTCTTCATTTCCTCTTTTTGTTTTATATAAGGTAAATATTCATGATTACGTCGCTGAGAACGTCACAGTGCTGGTAATTGCTGCTTTATGCACTAATCTTTGCGTGGGGAAAGGAGGTTCACTCATTTTATTACTTTTTGACGTGAATACGTCTATGATCTTGGTTTACATGGGGGTAAATCTAAAAAACGAGTGTGCCAAAATCAGAGGATACGGTTTGGTATTATAGCTCTGAAAGTACTCCTCAGATCCAAACGGAAATTATACCATTACATAGATGAAGGTTCAAAGAATTCATTACTCTCAATTGGAATTCTGACACATCACGCGTAGTAGAAGGGCAAGCGCCACCATTTTGATGATATTTTGCGGTATATTGAAATTTATATTTGCTATAACTTTTGACTCCGACAAGGTACGACTTCCGGGAAAATAGTAAACGATAGCTCTTGTAAAAATCTATCCATTGCTTATAAAATATTACTTTAAAATACTGACAGTGATTTTTATAAGGTGTTAAAATGAAAGAAATTAACAAACATTTTACGGCACGCGGTATAATTCTAGATTTACCCAAGACGAAACGAATTTTGGAAGTAATTACATAATCTACATTGAATTACCTAGAAAAGTACATAGCGGTTTTGGAAAATATTCATGTGTGGATTTGGTGAACATTTGAAGCGAAATTTTTGCTCTGCTGTGGGAAAGTAAAAAGTAATTAATTCATATTAACTGTAAATATTACCTTATTGAAATTCCCCTATGTACTTCCGTGGGATTAAGGATTTCAAAGCCAAAAATTAAGTTTTGATTAAAACTATAGGAAATTATGCTGCATGCCGCCACTTTAAAACCTAGTGATAAATTACTCGGGTTTAGCATTGTAGGTTTGAATCAATCCACTATATCTGAACTTAAATTATACAACTAGATAGCTAAAAGATCCAAGAATTCATTACGATAAATGAGGACCGGGACACAGCTCGTGAAATGGAGGGGATAGCACCATCGTTTTGCTATATATGGAGGTTTGCAATGTCATATATTGATGTGAATACGTTCATCAAATCGAAATATAGGGAGGTAATCAATGTAACGAAATCAAGGCACGCAATTTGGCTTTATCTGACTGCGCCCCATCAGAATGACTTCTCGAAACGTGGCATCAGCGAATTGCCCGGCTCTGATAGCAGTAGATACCTGAAGATGCAAAGGATCTATTGCACACAACTAAAATGATGACTCAGCACATCCGACACGGAAAATGGTGCGACGCGGGGAAATGTACTGTAATTTGAAAGTTATTTTAATAAAAATATATGTCAGTTGTTTTGAATTATTTAAAAATTCTCAAAAAACGGCCCATGTTACCCCATCTTATTTTAAGCAAATTGCGGTATGCGTTAAACTGCAGCGCGTTGAAGCTGCCATCTTAGGATAATACAAGAGGAATCCAGAAACTAAGTTCACCCATCTATATTTAAAGCTTTGCCTTCAATTAAGAGAAAATAGTGATAGGCAATAAGCAGAGAAATCTTTCAACTGTGTTTTAACATTATATTCGTCCAGATCGATTCACTTATCACAACATGATGCACATTTTTGTGTTACACCCTCATCGCCGTGTTCCGTCTGTCTATATGGCCGTCAATGAAATTAGTGTGTGATAGACAAGGTTACCTATATGTGAGCTGAATGCACTAATTCTATACGGGGTGTCGGGAGGTCTCACTGTTTCTTGCAACTTCTTTGGTAATATACTAGTGGTACTATACATTCATGTACTTAATTTCTTAGACTTAAATTAAAAGTATTTTAGTGATTGCATGTCTTCCCACATATGTAGAGTTCATATTTGGACGAGAAATATGAACTAGCGCCCGAATTTGGGAAGTTGACTTTATAGCCAGGTGTGTGGGCGAATTCGGGTGGAAAACCCTCTAAGCCCT
>JAODVP010005552.1:0-17186 GCA_025400035.1 Tetradonia laticeps
AATACCAAAACTCGACAAATAAAAATTTTCATTCTTAAATAATCATGAACAACTGGGAAAGCGTTTCCTCACATTATCAATTTATCTTGCCAAGGAACACACCCCTCATTGTTGAAGTACTCTTGAAATGCAGGTCATGTAATAATTCAGAGTCACAGCTTTCACCAAACTCAACAGTACATTCATCAATATTTCCCCTATCTATACTTGCGGAAGGGGGTAGTTTTGAGGTGACTTTCTACGCAAAAAGTTGCGCAAAACGCAACAGATAAGAGCCACAGTTTCCACAGTGTCAACCTTTAAATTAATACTAGTGTGAAAAATTCGGTATCGCGAAGCCAAAATTCCGAAGCTGTTTTCAACAACACGTCTTGTCCTAGATAGGCGGTAATTGAAAATTCTTCGCTCCCTTGTTAGTGATTCTCGTCGCCATGGTTTAAGAAGTTCTGGAGCATCGCAAAGGCTTCGTCACCAACAAAAACATATCGAAAATTTCTGTTTGCACTCCCAACACACCGACCACCAGGTGGTGGTTAATTAATTTTTCATAAAACTTACTATTGTTTATCACATCTCCATCGGAGATTCTACCATTTATGCCAATATTACAATACAGAAATTCGCAATTGGCATTGGCAATTGCCATAAGGACAATACTGTGTGTTTTCTTATAATTGAAACAATAAGATCCACTTCCTTATGGTGCCACAATCCTGATGTGTTTTCCGTCAATTGCCTCTAAACAATGAGGAAACTGCTATTTTTTTTCAAACTCAGCTGTAACTTCCATCCATTCCTCTTCAGTTCTGAGAAACTTAAACAATATTTAATAATATACAATGAAAGCTATTAAAATCAAACAAAATAAATAAATCTTTCTAATATTTTTAGATAGATTTGGAGGATTCTCCACCGGAACCACCATCACCCATGATGTCTCCATGGAAAAGTTGGATTCCATATACGCCGAGGATTCATTTCAAGTGTATGGAAGGCATGTGGGAAATAAGCTGAGGAGTCTCATCTTCGCAAAATGCCATTGCACAAAAACGTATTTCGGATGTTTTGTTCGAGGCTGAGATGGGAACCCTTACTCGCAATTTCTGAATCATTGACAGAACCTACCCTCCCATGCCAAGCATGAATCCTCGGCCTGAATGTTTTTCAGCTGCCCCTCATCCCTTCAGCCAGCTGGAGGAGCATGCTGTACAGGCCATGCAGCCGGGCCTTCTGCGGCGTCCTATTTTTTAAGCAACGTCACGGACAATTTGGCATAAACACCTACGTTATTTTGTACAGAATTCATTTTATTTATTTTTAGAGTAATTTCAAGTAATTTCTGTCATTCAACAATTGTTAAAGTGAATGACAATATTGGTCTGTATAGTCATAGTAGATATTTAAACCAATATTTATAATTATCTTGTCCAACTAGTATATATTTATTTCTTTACAGCCTCTGCCTCCTCAAACCTCCCGCCGAGTTATACCCTCGCAACGAGATGACAAAAATACATTTTCTACAAAAACAAAGCAAAACACAATCCTTACTTAACCTACCCACTCCTCAAAACCACCAGGTCGCGGCAAAGACTCACACCACTCCCGTCCTCTTTGAACCACACATTCACATTCAACTTTCTTTCGTCCCATTTACTCCTCATAACCCTACACTCATTCGCAAAATGTTCCCACGTATCCTTCCCCTCTCCATACAACCCACATCTCACATACTCTGGCCCCATCCACACCTTCCATCCCCTCACACTTGATCCGCATCTTGCCCTTGCCGCACACACACTGTCCTCCTTCCTCTTCTCTCCCTTCAAATACCCAGGCAAGTCCTCAAATACCACACAGTTCTTGTAGTCTGTGTTGCCCCTAATCTTGCCTTCCCTCCATTGACCCTTCACTTCTATTCCCCGCAGCTGAACTCTTTCACTCACTCTTTCTCCCCTGTCCATCATTCTCACTGCCTTACCTAATCCTATGCCGACCTCCTCCATCCTACGCTTTCTGCATCCCTGCCACTCCGACTCCCCTCCCTCCCACTTTCTCCCTCGTCGCTCACTCCCACACCACCCTCACTAGCCTTTCATTCCCCAGGGTACTGCAGGACTCTACCATTGAGCTATCGTAGATCTTATATCTTGATCATTGATAATTCGAACACATTCGGCTTAGAGGTGACTAATTGGACGCGTCGAATTCACAGCGACTTGTGCAGCGCGCAAGTACGCGCATACAAGTCGCTGTCGTCTGGACCGCACTTTAAATGAAGGTGAAGTACGATTAATGCAGGAAATGGGTGAAAAACTCTTCTTGTGTGTAATATTTCCCTTAAGAACATAAAAATTCAATGATTATTGAAGGTTATAAAGGTTTACAGAGGCAGTTCTAAAACATATTGCAGAAAATTTATTTTATTTATTTGGATTTTTGTTAATGTTTCGTTCGAAGCTCGAGGTTACAAACTTGGATTATTCATTAAAATCATATAATAGGTATGTTCCAAGCAACGATTCTAGAATTGTAATTCAGTGCCGCGCATCCGCAGTGAATGACGCACATGCGCAGTAATCAAAAAACGGGCAGTTTTTGCGGATTGCGAAAGCGCGGAACTGAATTACAGTTCTAGAATTGTTACTTGGAGCATACCTATCATAAACAAGTCTGCAAAAATCAGAACTACTAAAATCAAGCTAGGAAGTTTTTTTAGTTTTTCTGAATTGGAAAAGTAGCGCTTGAAGGGTTTCAGAAATAAAGAATTCAATCAAGATTTATACGAATATTCTATGAAGCGTATTTTATTAATTATAGAAATTATTTAGCCATGTGCACGAAAGAAAACTATTGGCAACTTATCAACAACAAGTTATCAATTTGTCGATGCGGTAAATCCCTCTGTCGATTCATTTTGTAATTGTTACAAAGGCAAGAATTGTGAAAGATACAAGTGCTCTAGACATTTCGTCATTTTTAATATTTGGCGACAATATAATAAACTATAAATTGGGGAAATAGATTTTGTAACGTCGAAATTTAATTCGAACATTATAGTAAATGAAGGAAAGACGTGCTCATATTTATATAAAATGTGAATAGGTGTACGTAGTATTATTTTCTATAAGAATATAAAATAATCATTGTTTACAGTTAACATTGTTAATATTGTTAACTACATAAGTTTGCATTTTGTCATTTGTAACAAAACCCAGTCTATTGATTTTAATTATTGTAAAATTTTCTAATGAGAAATAGTTACCTAGTTTCCAGCATATTTTATTGTATCAGCAAATAATTAAAGTTATAATTACACCGTGGGTGACTGAAAAAGCCGGTCGGTTGAATTTAGTACAGAAATTTTTTGCTATATTTTTTGTAGTCAAGATATATTCCAGTAAAAACGTTCATTTTTCCGCAAAAAATTTTAAAGTTTTGGAATTTCTACATGTAAAATATATATCATTCGAAAATCGACGTGAGTCCATCGAATAACCAACCGAATTGCAGAATTGCAGTTCACATCTTTTCATAAATGAACTGTGTATTTGTTTTCGCCAAGAAGAGAACAACAGAGCAAAGAAGAATGGCAAAAAGCATACAGCAATATCATCAATCCTTGTTTGTCAACATTAGTGCAGTAACTAAAAATGTTGCGTATCGCATATGCATGAGCGGGCGTGTGCCTCGTCGTTACAACGCCCACTCAGGGTAGATATTCCAATGGGAGAGGTGAAATATTCAGGTAACTTGTTTTTTTTATCTAGTGCATTTTATCAGCCCAAATGTTATTGTTTCCTCTCTAAACGCTTTTCCTAATTTCAATGTTTCAATTCCCGCGATTTGGCAGCGTAAAGTTAGGATTTTTTCAATTAACATGCCAGCCTCACCTTGCAATTCATTTACTCGCAATATGTTAAAGATTTCAAAATTGCCATCAATTTGTTTGTTTTATGTCACCAGAGCCAACTACTGAACAAATTATGAATTTATTATATTATGTACTGTGTATATTCATTGAAACATTGCATTATTTACGAAATGTTCTTTGTATATATATAGAGACAGAAGATTAATTCTATATTCTACGATCTTAAGCGCTATGTACGTAAATGATATGTGTATGGACAATATTTGATTGGAGCTAGATCCTTGTACGTATGGCGAGACTCAAGGAATTTCTCGGAGCGAAGTAATTGAGCCGCGCCAGCTTACATAATTAATATTAAGATTTTCGAAAAAACTTTGATAATTTTTTACGGAAAAACGAACGTCTCAACTGGAATAATTTATGACTGCAAAAAATAAAGCACAAAACTTCTAACTTTTCTGTACTAAAATGAACCGACCGGACTTTTTTCCATCAACCACAGTGTTATTAATTACAATATATTTCTTATTAAATCTACTGATGATGCAGGAAAGAACTAAATCTACATAATGGTTAATTGGCAAAGAATTGAGGCGGAAACTCAAGAGTCTAGGTTTGAGTCCCACTTACCGCATATATTTTCTCTGCATTTAACGCAAATTAATTAATTAGTATTGGAGAAGAAGATTTGAAATTTAACAAAAATTTTATTGAAAACAAATAATAGGGCTGTTAATAAGCGCAAACATGGTTAAAATCGCAAATGCTACTCTTTATTTTAATAAGTTGTATGGATCAATATCAACAGACTAAATCCAAATTTGCAACTTCTGGAAGGTGTCGAGCCCTGTGCTAGATTTTTAGCATTCGACGAACTGCAAAATATTTTTTCGTGTTTTCACTATATCTTCTAAAGTATCGTTTTAACACAAAACTTTTGTTTTGAAAATAGAGTACATTTTCTACAATATGAAAATAAATGCAATTCTTTTGGTAGCACAGGAGTAGAAATACAGCTTTTCAAAAAACAATTATTTTTGTCACAACAGTGAAATTTCACCCTTTGCGCAACTTTAGCCATTAATTTTAGAAAAAACATCTGCCTACAATTAAAGTTGATTGTTACTTGTAGCAAATTTAATTGGCTTTAATTTCAGCTCAAAATAACGAATGTGGGCCGAACAGTTATTCCGCAACCTTTACAATACCAAAATATAAATAATATCCTTGCATTAAAAACGGGTAAAGTTGCAAATGGCTGGCTAGTATTGTTTTGTTAATACGTTGTTAAGATCAGTATCAGTACTTTAAAGGCAAATTTTTTCGTTATTTATACTATATCTCCTGAACTTTGCGTTTTTCGCAGTAACTATATACTGTATTCCTTATAGGTATTCCTCACATACATTCCTATTACAAATAGTACCAAATACAAAAAAAACATAAACTATTCCCTGATTCTTTCCATGCCTCCACAACTGTTCTCGCTCCCACCTCCTCTCCTGCTATCCCTAGCATAATTCTGCATTGCGCAAACCAGTCCTGTACATTTATCCCTTGTACGGCCTCTCTTCCCCTCCTCCCTAGATAACTGCATCTACAATTCCTTAGATCTATTACTACCAAAAATTGTCTCCCTTTGTATCATTTCCCACCCCACCTTCTTCTTCCTGCATATATCCAACAGCTTCCCCCGGTCCCCTCATCCATTCTCCTGTAGACTTCTTCGCATCCCCCCCTTTTTATCATGGCTTCTCGCATTCTCTTCTGCTTGTCTCGACGTTCCCCGTTAAACCACCTATAGGCCTTCCTCTTTGTTTCTTTATCCGCACCAAGTACTCCGCCTTTAGATGTCCTCGTCGCCTCTCTCCTCTCCATCGACCTACCCCCACCTATCTATAATTTAGTAATTAAAGAAAACAAAGCAATTCAGTAGTTTGGTAGAGAACTCAATGGAAGAGAAGTTTTTTAATTATACAAGTTATATAGCACATTTTTACGAAAGAAAATGGTGAATTAATGACAATATCGATAAGTTGTCCAAGCGGTAAATCCATTGCCTGCAAAACGTTGCGTTTCTCTAAAAACTTTCAATGCGCATTCGATGTCATTGTTGATGTCATCATCTCTCATGGAAGTACAGGTCACGCCACATCCGGTGCCTTAATAAAACAATTGACAACCGCATTAGATTGCATTAGGGATGCTTAGTAATAAATAATGGTCGTACCTGGTGGAGAGCACCAATAAATCTGACTAATCTGGAATATACCATGATCTCCAGTTTGCGTATTATGAGCAGTTGTTTGGAAATTGGACTCGTGCTGGACAATACATTGCCACGTGGCCAGTTGATTCTGCGGAACACCGTGCGCAACTAAGTTGTTTCTAAGCTCATTAACACTAACAATTCGAGCATGTATAATTGTTAGAAAGGCAAGAAATGCAAAAGATGTAAGTAGTGCTTTGAACATCTTGGAAGTTTTAATATTGGGCGACTATATTCTATATGGGTAAATATAGGTCGTAATTTAATTCGCAAATAATGGTATATGATGAAACGCTTATATTTATATGAAACGGAAAGTTACTTTTGTAGAAAAATTACCCCTTATCCCTTATCCCCTAATCCCCTTAATCTACAATAAGTATGTTTATAAGATATTAGATTCACAACTGATTTATGAAAATCCTTTCAATCAATCAACTTTAGATAAAAACCTAGAGGTAATAATCAACTGTAAAGAAGATCTATCAATATATTATGTTACACCTGCTAAACCGTGATTGATAAAAAATACTTCTACATGTAACTATCGCTATTCATTGCTTTAATAAATAATTAATTAATCGAAACGAATCTCCTCTGACATAAATCTGACTAACAATAAGTATAGGCTTATAGCAGGGTAAATTATTAGTTTGCTCAAGTGGCTAATGATTTAATAATGATGATAAGGATCGAAAGCAGACATTATCCAGTCAATCATACTTTTATTTTACAAACAATTTTACATACAATTACATTGTCTATATATTATTTATATCAATCAAGGGAGGTCCAATTAGTATAAAAGACGAGTTTCATATTGAATCATATTAAACATATTAAATATGGCTACCCAAAACCAAGAATTACCTGAAAATTATTTTGCTGTTGAGGTTATTATAAGACTATTTACAAAATATACTAAATCTACAATAACTAAACTTGTTTGCAGACAAAAATCTTAAGATGGTTGGGATTGGAATTTTTCAAAGAAGAAACTATATTATACAGTATTTATTCGAAAATATTCTTGTGTAGTGCATTTTCCACCATTTTATTTGATATATACGAGGTGTATAAGAACTGGGGTGATCTTTCAATAGTCCTGGCTTTATGCTGCTATCTAATATCTCGTATTATGTGTAATATACACTAGGATAATCAGTAATTCACTCTAATTAACAAAATTATGATCATTCACTTGTAGGTCTCTTTCAAACAGCAATTTTGTACAAAAACCGCAGACAAATAGGCGACATGATGATGAGTCTCCACAAGCCACCGTTTCAACCAGATGAGTCACGAGGTGGCAAGGACGAGGTGCTTTTTATCCAGCAAACAGTCCGAAAAATGAAAGTGATGATATGGGGATACTTTTGTTTCATGGCTGGAGCTGTATTAGCTGCTATTGTAAAAGTTGCTTTAACTTGCTTAAGAAAATCGAAGGAAGAATGGGTATATCCGTATGAGCCGAAAATATCGATGAAGTTTTGGGATCATCAGAGTCCTTTTATTGAAATTGGTATTGTGTTGGAGATAGTGGCAATGGCACCAACCGGTACAATTATTGCAACGGAATATGTTTTATTGTCGAATATTATGGCTCATATTAGTGTACAGATGAAAATTGTGGGGAATGCTTTTCGGTATGTATATACATATTAATATATTGTAAATATTTGTAGGTTATGTTATGTGTTTTGTAGAAATATAAGAAAACGTGCAGAAGCTATGTCTGGAAAGAATGAAGATAAGAAAACTGTAGTTGCACGCATGGAAATTCTTTTAGGGGAAATCATTGAACATCATTTGCAGTGCTTTGATCTGACGAATCGAATGGAGGAATTATGTAATCTGGCGTTTTTGTCAATATTTCTATTGACTGTTCTTACAATTTGTTTTTCGCTTTATTGCGCAACTATGGTATTTATTCTTTTTTATTATTATTATTATTATTAGATGTCGAAATGGCCTCCTGAAAATAACAATTCCGAAATAGTAATCAATATGCAAATCAATGCAAATCAATATCACTAAAATCATATTTTGGTTAACTTCCGGTTTGAAACGGGTAAGGAAAATCTTATCTACGTTGCACAAGACTATGTGAAATCTAGTGACAAATGGCTAATAACGAATTGGTCGATATTACTGAAAGTTTTAGAAAAAAAGCTGCCACGGACAAACAGAAATCAGTAAATTCGTGTTTTACGTCACTTCCCGTCAAACGGGTACTTGAAATTCTTCCCTATACTAAACTAGGACATGTTGAATCTAATGCCAAAATCTATTGTCGATATCAGTCGTAGTTTTACAAAAAAAAAACGATGTGACGAACATACGAATTCCACTATTCGTCATTGGAGACACTTGCGGGTGAAAATGGAAATTGATGTTACCCAAGGACTACACAGGATGGCCAGATCCCTATGCTGCAGTGTTATCTCGGCACTGGGAATCCTAACGCGTCATGTGTCGGACAGTAGTCACCAACAAGTTTCAAGTTTCCTTAAAGAAACGACCTCCCCGGCCCGGATAGGATTAAAATTACAAAGTCTCAAACGTTATTTTACATATACTACGTATTTTATATTGTTTAAGGGCGGTCCGCACCAAATAGACCGGCGGTCCGGATACGAATCAAGCTCCGCCAGTTGACAACCACTGGTGTAGGGAATTCCGCTTACGTCACGCGACCACGCTAAAGAATATGGGTAATCTGGCCATCCTGTGTAGTTAACTGTCCTTGGATGTTACCTACATGATACCAATAGAACATGTTGAATATAATGGTGAAATCGATTTGTGGCTATCACTTATTGTTCTAGAGAAAACACGGTGACGGGTGAACGTATATCACTAAATTTGAATTTCGGTAACTTCCGGTCTTAGGGGATGTTGATAATCGTATCTATCTTACACTAGAATATGTAAAATCTAATGAATTTGTCGATATCACCTATAGTTTTTGAGAAAACGTCGGTCGGAAAGCAGTAAATTTGTGGTTTGGATCACTTCCGGTCATAATAGTTTTAAAAATTCCCAGTTGCTATTTATCATTCTTAATTTCAGTCATCTATAGGAAGTTTGGACTCTTATCAGTATATATTCTACGTCTGGACTCTGATTTCCGAAATAGGGATGTATTGCTACTGGGGTAATGAAGTCACTGTCGAAAGTGAGAATGTTGCAAGAGGCATAGTGGAAATGGACTGGTCTGACTCATCAAAAAGCATTAATCATGCGGTAGTGATGGTCATGCATCGTGCACAAACACCGATTTATATAACAGCAGGGAAATTCGTCCCGCTTAGTATGACAGTGTATATGGAGGTGCTGCCTTTTAATTATTTTTTTTTTTTTATCAGGGCTCTACTTCGGGAGAGTACACGTTTACTCCTCTCATAGTTTTTAGTAATGCAGCGATTTAAACTAATTTTAGAATCTGCCGCACCCCCTACAAGAAATTAGAAGTGGAGCACTGATTCATATTTATAAATGCAAATTAATTCAATTACATTGATTTAATAATTTTGTTTATTATAGTTGATAAAAGCGTCTTTCTCGTACTTCACGGTGATACAACGGACCCAAGTACCTGATTAATTAAATCAGCAGTTTTTCTGAATTTTCCAAACCTAGGCCTACATACATTCCACTCATAATTAGCCTTGTTTTGGCTGTTTGGTATTTGTGTTGATTTTTGATAATTCCGCTAGAAGCGCCTCGAACAGGTTTTAATATTGCAAGTACATATATTATTATTTACAAATTAAATGTTAAAGTAACATGAGAAAAGAGAAATCACAAAATTAATTATAAAGACACAGACTATACAAAGAACATAATTCTATTTGTGTTTTTGTTTTTACAATTAGTAATTACATATGCTGTAGTTTCCGGATCCAGCGCCCCTTGTGTTGTTTTATCGATTTTAATAATTTATGTAGGCCTGGGTAACATGTGAGGTTATATATTAGATATGCACGATATGCACATTAGTGTTTAATTCCTGAAGCATCTGAAGATTTGCATTTATTTGGAAAACTAGAAATCCTAGAAATGCTTACTAATAAAATGCACCAAGTATACCGTACGTCTTTAAAATCGTACAAATATCTTTCCACATTGGTTGAACCGGCAATATCAGAGCAAAAAACAGGTACATTTTATTACATCTTGAGAATGGCAAAAATGTCATTAAAAATAAATGTTCTAGGTTTACAAGAAGCAAAAGATACAAATATTCTTAAACACCCTGACTATTTCCAAGTACATAATCTATTCACAGTTAAAGATCTATTCAATGCCAGAGTACACTATGGACATAAAGTTGGATCTCTGGATGAAAGAATGTTGCCATACATTTATGGTGCCAGATTAGGACATACAATTTTTGATTTGGACAAAACAGCCCAATACTTGAGACATGCTCTTAATATTACTGCGCATATTGCTTACAGAGAGGGCATTATTTTATTCTTTCATAGAGGTGCACAGAACATGCATTTGGTTGAAAGGACAGCAAAAGAGTGTGGTGAATACGCTCATACTAGGTTCTGGAGAGGTGGGATCTTTACCAACGCTGATAAACAATTTGGAGCAGTTACAAGGTTGCCTGATCTCTGTATTTTCATGAATACTTTGAATAATGTGTTGTTGCAACACACAGCTATTAGGGATTCTGCTAAAATGTCAATTGCGACGATTGGTGTTGTTGATTCGAATTGTAATCCTAATTTAATCACCTATCCAGTGCCTGGTAATGATGATTCACCTGCAGCTATGGAATTGTATTGTAAATTATTTAAGGCTGCGATTTTCAGGGGGAAGGAGAGAAGAAAATTGGATTTAGAAAAGGAATAAATGAATAGTTAATATGTATTAAGAATTTTTGAATAAATGCAATTAATGTATATTACATTTCAGTAATTTTCTATTATTTGTTAAACAAAGTGTAATCCAATGTTTTTCCTAATATGACTGCTATAGTGGCACAATCCAAAAATGACATTTTGAGTAACTTGATATTGAAGGTGTTATTTATTTCAGTCGAAATTTAATTATCATCATAAAATGTATATAATATTCTGTTTTATTAAGACTGAATTGAGACAAAATAATATGATTAGTAATTTTATTTATGATTTCTCCGACCGATTTCGGTTCTTTAACCATAGATTTATAAAACACTGCAAATTAAAAATAACAAAACCGGTCAGGGAATTAATAAAATAATTTAAGTTGGTTTTAATTATTAATAATCCTATACCATAATAATATTATGTTCAAACTTCCATTCTTTTAACTTCATAATATAATACAGCTGTATGCAACCTAAACAACACCACACTTCTATATTCGATACAGTATTATCTATTTATTTTGCAACTTATAAACAATACATAGTAGGTAATTAAAATTACACATTAAATATAACACAAATAACTTGTTTAATAAATTGAATAAGTTGTATCATTTGTATTTACCAATTTTTTGACAAAGATGTCAAACGTCAAAACTAGCTGTTTTCAGCAGAATTGCAGGTTAAATATTAGGTAACTGAAGGAAAAATATTGAAAACAAGAACATTATTGTGAAAATGGCGTCAATTCTTCGCCAATTTGCCCGTACTCTTAAGACACCGATTGTTCAACCACGAGGTATGATAAACAATACTATGTAAATACTAATAATAAAGTTAATTTTAGTATGTGCAGATACAATCAATGGGCTGCGCTTCATGTCAGCCAAGAAAAAACTACCGATAGTAGTTGAAGCAGAGACAATACGTGTAGAACAGTGTAAGACTATGGATTCACCAACTGTTCGAAAGTCTGACGAGGTAAGCAGGTGCATGCTGAGAGAATTCGGGGCGTATGCCTCGGAATGTTTACCCAAATATATCCAAAAAGTGCAACTCACTGCTGGAGATGAGCTGGAGCTGTTGATTGTCCCAGAAGGTGTTTTACCAGTATTACAGTTTCTTAAGGATCATCATGCAGCCCAATTTGCAAATCTCACGGATATTGCTGGGATGGATGTGCCTAGCAGAGAATTCAGATTTGAGGTATGAAAATTTTAACATCGAATAACAAAATGCTTAATTATTATGCATTTTTTAGATCATCTATAATATTTTATCTTTGAGATATAATTCCCGCATTCGTGTGAAAACATACACTGATGAATTGACACCAATTGACTCTTGTAATGAAATATTCAAGGCTGCTAACTGGTATGAAAGGGAGATTTGGGATATGTATGGAGTTTTCTTTGCCAATCATCCAGATTTACGCCGTATTCTTACTGACTATGGCTTTGAAGGACATCCGTTCCGTCGAGATTTTCCTCTCACTGGTTATGTGGAAGTAAGATATGACGATGAGCAGAAGCGAGTCGTTTGCGAGCCTTTGGAATTGGCACAGGAATTCCGTAAATTTGAATTATCCGCACCGTGGGAGCAGTTTCCCAATTTTCGTAAAGCTCCAGAGCCCTGCGAGGATGTTCCTCTGAAGAGGGATGCAGGGAAACCACAGAAAAATTAAATTGTAGTAAAATTGTACAGAGAATTATTTAAATCCCCTACATGAGGTTAGCTTCAATGACTAAAGTCGAAATTTATAATAAATATACATTGCTTGGAACATGTTAGTTCCAGGATGCAGGAAATATACTCACGCGTGTCAATAATTATCACAGGGTTGCCTAAATTACACTCAAAACCAAAATGATACGTCTTTTCACAAAATACAAAAATTGACTAGCTTCTAACGTAAATATAGGGCGTTTCCAAACTCAACGACTTAATTTCAAAATATAATGAAAGCCTATGTCTCATTCTATAAAATGAAGCTTTGTTTACCAAGTTATTGGTAGTAATTTTCGAGATAATCAATTTTGTCTTAAACGTGTTTTGAAAAGAATCAAAAATTGGCCAACTTTGAACGCAAAGTTTGTGCATTTCTGGTTAACTCATTGACTTAATTTGCAAATAGGATGGAAGGCCAACTCTCACTCTACAAAATGAAGTTTAGTTCATATCATTATTAGTTCCAGAGATATTTTTGCTGAAACATGTTTTGTGTTAATGTAAAAAAATTGATCAACTTTAAGTATGAATTTCAGGCATTTTTACTTAACTCATAGTGTTAGTGACTTAATCTGCATATGGGGGTGTAAGGCGAACTCTTCCTCTATAAAATTATCATTAGCGGTTCTCAAGATAATCGATTTTTGTCAAAACATGATTGGTAAAATTGCAATAATTCCCCAATTTCGACCGTGAACTTAAGGCACTTCTAGTTAATTCAGTTCCTTAATCTACATTTGAAATGAAAGACCAACTCTCCCTCTACAAAATGCAACTTAGTTCACAACTTTGTCTTTATCAGTTCATGAGATAATCCAATTGTTGCTGAAATGTGTTTTGGATAAATGTAAACAATTGATCAACTTTAACCGTTAATTTAGATTATTTATAGTCAACTCAGTAACTCAATCTTTCAATGAGATGAAAGGCCAACTCTTCCTCTATAAAATGAATATTTGTTCATAAATTGATTATTAGCGGTTTTCAAGGTAATTACCTTTTCCCGAAACCTAACCTATACTTTTCCAAATAGTATTATGGAAAATCGTTTTCGACAACGGATTTAGAGCATTTATGATTAGCTCAGTGACTGGATCTACATATGGGATGAAAGGCCAATTCTTCCTCTATAAAATGAATCTTTGTTCATAAACTTATCATTAGCGATTTTCAAGATAATCGACTTTTGTCACAACGTGTTTGCGAAAGATGCAATAATTGCTTTAACCGAGAATTTAAGGCATTCGTAGGCAATTCAGCAATTTAATTTGCAAATGAGATTAAAGGCCAACTCTTCCTCTACATAATAAGTCTTAGTTCATGATTCATGAATCATGAAACACAAATTTAATAAAAATTACATCAATTTTCAAAAATAATACCAATAAATGACATTATGCAACCCAATATGCACCCCAAGTTTGTGACAAAGAAACATAAACAACGAAAATCCCTAGACGAATTATTTTAGTATGCACCCGTTCAACATGGCTGATGCTACTGATTCCTTGGGCGATTAGCAGATACTTTTCTAATTGTTTTGTAATTTAGGTGAGTTTAAACCATCGAATTTCATACAAATGCGGCGTGTCCGCGACTACGATGTGCTGTGTCAATTCAAGTGAACCGCAAGTCTTGTGCTGCTCTCTAAACAATGGATCATTTTTTGAAGGATATGAAGTAATGCAAGTGCGAATTTTGCAGTTCTGCAGTATGATTTGAAGCAAGATAAGCCAGCAATGGAGTCGCCGCCGTCCACTTCACTCTGGTCAGAGGCATTTATACTAAGTGATGATAGTGGATTGCTTCTGACCAGCAGCTCAATATCAAGTGGAGAAAGTCGCACTGGCTTAGGCCAATTTACTTCTGAGGTAAGTAAATCAATCATATAATTATATATTCACTCGCATTGGGAGTCTGGACGCATACTCATACTGTTTTTCTATAGTTGCAAGACAGTGACAAGTCATTATCACAAGCAGATTCATTAGATGGCATGTCTGATATTATTTGTGGGGAGAATTTCAACACATTGAAGAAAGGGCCTCATTGGAGTGAGGCAAAGACATCTCCCATTGAACCACCACTTGAGTTTCAAGATCACCCAATTGTGTATGATTCATTTGCAGCTAACTTAGCAAGTATTATACTACAAGAAGCAATCAATGACACGAGTCAGCATCATACACGCCAGCAGAAGATCAACGCGTTGAATCTGCAGGTGTTCCGGCCTATTCACCAAGTCTACCAGAGGTCGTATTGGACGCAGGACTTCCTGCCGTTCAGTCCGTGTCACGTCGGCCGGCCGAGCTCGCGCAGCTCGCTGGGGTCCTCGCGGTTATCAAGCTCGCACAACTCCTTATCAGTTCCTACCGCGCACCGCGCCGACGACTCGAGCTTCATCACGCAGGCGGTCTCGCACGACACGCTCTCGTCCAACCGCATCAGTGACTTGTACAATGTGCCGTTCGACAGCGACGTCTACGCGGTGCCGGTGGACACTGTGAAACCTCCACTCAGGCCTAAACGCAACCTGCAGCATAAAAAACGCCGGCGTAATACATCATCCGGCTTCAGGGAGTTGGAGAAAACCCACGCGAAGCAAGTCAAGAAGACTACAAGCAAATCCGAGCATTTTGCTCTATGTAACAACAACGCAAAGCGTCACAGCGTGGCTGGCACGTCGTCAATGACCAACGAAGTCGCTGAACCCGTGCATATGACACTGCAGGAAGTCCGGCAATACCTGCAGACGCTGTACTCTAGCTCCTCGGACTCCTCGGAACATCGCGAGAATAAGAACTCCAGAGTGCACCGCATAGTGAACATTAATAATAATAAGTACTCAGATCCGACGTTGTTGAAAACAAACAACGTTTGTGCACAAACAAGGAAGAAATCCACATTCCTCATTAATATTAAGAATAAGAAGGTTAAGGATTTATGTGATAATACTATTGATAAGCAGCAGCTGCAAATAACAAGTAGTGCGTTGTCTCCCACGCGGCAGGAGAAGAAAAAAGGAGCTGCGCGTGTTTATTGGCTGAAGCAGACTTTGTGCAATATGTTCCGATTCCGGAGGATTATCTCCCCTGTGCATGGGAAGACGAAAAAAAGTGAGTTCACTTTCCACGAAGGAATTGAGAATGGGGAAGGGAATAAGAATATCAGTAAGAGGGCTTTACCTCCTTTGCCTCAAGGGCAGGGTCAAGCAAGCGAATGTATGGATGAATCGCCCACTCTGGATTTCACTACGAGTATACGAAAAGTAAAAGATGTAAGTGTATATGTACATATATAATATTTGGTTATTACCACATTTATTGTGATTTTTAAAAACTAATTATAAATTATAGTACGGTTGGTATTGGGGACCTTTGTCGAGCGAAGCAGCCGAGAAAATTCTATCAAATGAACCAGCGGGATCCTTTATAGTACGAGATAGCAGTGACGATCACTATATATTTTCGCTAACGTTTAAATTAAATAATACCGTCAGGCATGTTAGAATAGAAAATGACCAGGGTAAGTTTTACTAATTTTGTCTGTCTGTTCATGATGATATCCTAGTATAATTGCTTGTGTTTGTTTTAGGTAACTTTAGCTTTGGGAGCTGTACAAAATTTAAATCCCAAACGATTGTAGACTTTATTGAGAATGCTGTGGAACATTCACGTAGCGGTAGATACTTGTTCTTCCTCCACAGGCGGCCGACTATTGGGCCGGTGCGTGTACAACTGTTGCATCCTGTTTCTCGTTTCAAGCAAACGCAGAGTCTGCAGCACATGTGCAGGTATGAATTTCATTTTTTTCCATTGTTCCTTTTTTCAATTTTCCCTGACATAGAAATAATGTTTTTCGAGTATTTATTGATTCATGACTTATCGAAAAATTAGGCATTTCTCTCACTTTTCCTGATTTTCTGAAATATGACCAATTCGAGTTTGAATCAATGCTAAACTTTGTTCACTATATTCTTAAAATTACAAAACTTATTGCTATGTAATTGATTAATAATAACAATAATCTATTTCATCAGTTGATTAAAAAAAATTTAATGACAATTTTAGCAAATTTTTAAAAATTAACAATGACAATTTTTAGTGGAGCGTCCTGGAACACTGAAATATCTCGAATATGGGGCCTTCTGGCAAAAAAATTTATTAGTAAACTATAAGGCCCCGCTACGCTTCGCTGTTGCTACCTCCCTTCTTCTATATCTCCCCTCCCTCAATTTCTTTCCTCCTATATCAGCCCCCGTGGGAGAAACATCTCAAGCAAAATGGGTTTAAATAGGTTAGGTTAGGTTAGGTTAGGTTAGAATAGATATAATAACTCTGAAAATTTTTCTACTGTTTTGTTTCAAGACAATAAGTACATACATTCAATTCCAAGCTTAGTTAATAATATACAGGTTATGAACTAACTCAGCACATAGGCCAATTTACATA
>JAODVP010005773.1:3389-17171 GCA_025400035.1 Tetradonia laticeps
ATAAATAACACATCCTTATATAAAATTTGATAAGGTTCTCTGTTATTCCTGTGTTCATTATTAATTATATGTTTCACATAGTTTAACTTAATTGTTGTTATGTTTAAAACATTAATTCTACTTGAGGCTTCTTGTTTGTCCCATCATTTTTTCAGGAGTTTCTCCACGTTGTTCTGAAAAGAACCATGGTTCGAAAATTACATACGAACTAGAAAATTTCATAATTTATATTAAAAACTCATGATTATATTGCTTCCAAATATTTAGTTTAATAACGTTTTGCACGTTGGACAGAATCCGGAAGAGAAGTTTAAGTTTTATTTTTAGGCCGGTACCAGGAATTCCTACTTTAATGACCGGATTAAAGATAGACGTCCTTATTCGTAGGAGAATTCAATTTATAAACCCAGATAAAGATATTTATGTGAGGCTGGTTTTGCTCCTGTAAGTGACCAAATCAGGAGAGCAACGGTGCAAAGTAATTTCAAAGTATTCGGAGACTGCCAGACATAAATATTTAGAACGTTGTAATTACTTTCAATAAACTACCTGGGAAATACTTAAATAAGCTTGAATAAAGATACTTAAAAATACACGAAAATGCATGAAATTACTTGCAGTGACTGTTAAACGCATAATTTCGCAGGAATTCGCGAGTGTATAGTAAACAAAACGGCCGCATAGTTGCAAAACGCAGTAGGAATGTAATTAGCGCACTGAGATATCAGCCATTGCTCAACGCTCGAATTTATTGACTCGCCGCTATCGCTAAGAGCCGCGCTTCTCAATGGAAAGGTGAACATTTCCTAATTCCGCTCGAAAATTTTATACACTTTTACTTAACGCATAACTAATGTTTTTTCAAAGCAAAATAGATGCGGGTAATATCAATTGATCGTCGAAATTGTGCCTGAAATTTCATTCTTATTCTCTCAATTGAGTCAAATGAATGTGTTTTTCTTCTTCACTACTTGTTAGTATTTGTAGGCTCATTTGGGTTATAGCGAACTACCGGAATCAATGATGGAATTATACTCACCTCAAACTAACCTCAAAGATATTACTTTAAAAAAATATGAAGCACTAGTGCCATAAATATAGTCTCAAGGATTTCATTTATTTGTACAGGTAATGCAATAAGTTACCTATGGTCCCCTTTAGGTAATACTCAATCATGCATTTAGTAACGAAATCTTTCCATAGATCAATGTCAATACAAGAGTAATACAATGTTTATGTACTCATAGGTTTCCAAGCGAGTGCTCATGATTTACTACTTTTTGAAGTATTAAACATTGAGCATGCAAATTCAGTTTTTGGTTGAGTGAACTGCGGCCATGACGAATGGCCGATCGTCAATCATGCGCAGCAATCAAGCTATGTCATTTTTGTTACAAAAACTGTTGATTTATCTATTGACTCAATTTACACAATCACTATAATTTGGAATTTTCCCAAACTCTTCAATTTACTTCCCACAGTAAACTAACTAAACTTTAACATAGCCTTGGTAAAGTTTAACTAATTATGACCATGTTAAATTATGTTACAGTGAATGATCAATCAACAGCTGCCTCCTGGTGGCAACACGACGCCATCAACTCCGCAGATTTCGGCGACCAGTCTGACTTCTTCGCCTCCACGCATGGTCTGGCTCAATCACATCCGGGTGTGAAGTTCACTCCGACCGCGGGTCTCAAACCGAAAGGTCCTGCATCAAGCTCCACCTATAAACACCTGGATTATAGAACATCAGCTACTGCTGAACTGAGGCGCAACCCTAATCTGTCCGCTCCGGATGAATGTGCTAGAGCATGCAGAGAGGGTGAACCACCACGCACGTGTTACTACCACTTCACTTTAGAATACTATACTGTTCTTGGCGCGTAGGTTTTCATAATTTTATTTGACTTTATATTATATTTATATATTTTATATTCTACCAGGGCGTGTCAAGTATGCACACCAAACGCGACCAACACAGTGTGGTCCCACTGCCAGTGCGTATTAGCCGATGGTGTGGAACGAGGGGTCCTCACTGCGAACCGCATGATCCCAGGTCCTAGCATCCAAGTGTGTGAAGGGGACAAAGTTGTGGTCGATGTGGAGAACCATTTAGAAGGCATGGAAGTGACCCTACATTGGCACGGAATCTGGCAACGAGGGTCTCAATACTACGATGGTGTGCCCTTTGTAACACAGTGTCCAATCCAACAAGGCAACACTTTCAGGTGATCAATCCTTGAATTTATGTAAATTTATCAATACTTATATATACCTATCAATTAATAACCAGATATCAATGGACTGGTAATGCTGGTACCCACTTCTGGCACGCACACACTGGTCTCCAGAAAATGGATGGTCTATACGGCAGTGTTGTCGTACGCCAACCTCCATCTAAAGACCCCAACTCGCATCTGTACGACTTCGACTTAACGACACATGTAATGCTGCTCTCTGATTGGTTGCATGAAGATGCCGCTGAAAGGTTCCCTGGTCGTCTCGCTGTCAACACCGGCCAAGACCCCGAATCCATGCTGATCAACGGTAAAGGTCAATTCCGTGACCCTAACACTGGCTTCATGACCAACACCCCTCTGGAAGTCTTCACAATTACTCCTGGAAGACGGTACCGTTTCCGTGTGATTAACTCGTTCGCCTCGGTGTGCCCTGCGCAGTTGACGATTCAAGGACATGACTTGACCTTGATCGCCACTGATGGCGAACCTGTGCATCCTGTACAAGTGAATACTATTATTTCCTTCTCTGGTAAGTTGCAAGTTGCAAATATTATATAGGGTATTATTAATAAACTTTCCATTATTAGGTGAACGTTATGACTTTGTGATCAATGCTGATCAAACTGCTGATGCTTACTGGATCCAACTTCGTGGTCTGGGCGAATGTGGTATCCGACGAGCCCAACAATTGGCTATTTTGAGATATGCACGTGGTCCTTACCAACCTACTGCTGCTGCTCCTACATACGACGTCGGTCTTCCTCAGGGAATCGTGAGTACTTTGATTTACATTGTGATGACATGCGCATGCGCATACAGATTCATCGACCAAAATGTACATACTGTATATTTATTACTGGGGGTGATGGTTTGTACATAGAGTTTGTACATTTTGTACATTTTGTACAGTTGTACAGTATGTAAATAATCAAATTACTCGTGCATCGAACGTCAGTAAGTATATCGACATAACCACACTTGCCCGCTTGTCACAAAGTTTCATTCTTTCATAATAGAACATCTTCTGTAGATTAGATACTAGTAGATACAATATAGAGTAGTAAAAACGTGCCTGTAAATATAATTTGCACGTGTGCGTCTTAAGGTTTTAAATCCGCTGGATGCTCGGTGTAATGAGCAACGCGCCGACGCCATTTGCGTCAATCAGCTGAAAAACGCCAACGAAATCGACGAAGGTGTTCTGCAAGCACGACCAGATGTGAAGATCTTTCTACCCTTCCGATTCCACGTCTACAATCCTCAGGATCTGTTTGCTCCTAATACATACAATAGACATTTGAGTAAGTTTGGATTTATTTACCATCATTGGGGACCATTAATTGTGGACGTAACTAAGGTTAGACTTGTTTTGTCGACAGTTGCCCCAAATGGAGATCATGTAATCAGTTTGATCGACGAAATCTCCTTCATGTCACCACCAGCGCCTTTGTTGACCCAGTATGATGATATCAATTCGGAGCAATTCTGTAATGGCGACAATCGACCGGCCAACTGTGGCCAGAATTGTATGTGCACCCATAAGATCGACATTCCTCTGAATGCAGTTGTCGAAGTGGTCCTTGTCGATGAAGGTAATTATATACTAGTAGTTGAAGAATTTGGTATATTAATTGAATGATTATACAGTCCAACAAACGAATCTCTCTCATCCGTTCCATCTCCACGGCCACGCATTCCAAGTCATCGGCATTGGTCGTTCGCCCGACCGCAACGTCAAGAAAATCAATCTGAAACACGCGTTGGACCTGGACCGTCAAGGTCTACTACATCGTCAATTTAATCTGCCACCCACTAAGGACACAGTTGCTGTTCCAAACAACGGCTACGTCGTGCTGCGCTTCCGCGCCGACAACCCCGGCTTCTGGCTATTCCACTGTCACTTCCTCTTCCACATTGTCATCGGCATGAATCTGGTACTCCAGGTCGGCACACACGCCGACCTGCCACCCATCCCGCCCAACTTCCCCACCTGCGGCGACCACTTGCCGGAAATCACGCCCCCTAATCCTTTCGTCAAGTATTAGGTAATAGAGCAACGGCGACATCTACCGGACGTCCCTATAGATCCAAGAATTAGATCCACAGTCTTGCCATTTGACACATTCCCGCATAGAGCAGGTAACCGGGACGTCCTGATCCCCAGCCACGCCCATAAACTAAATATTTATTATTCTCTTCCCTGCTAAGAATGTACATACGCAGCGCACGCTCAATGTATATAATAAAGTGTCCGCCATATTGCCTTCCAGGTAAGTACCTACCGCCCAACGCCCCTTTAGACAAGCGGCACGCCTACGCCGTCTCATTGGGCTATTAGTATATTCGTTATTCGTTAATCATAAAATGCGTGAACGATGCAAACTACGCGTGAATGTTGCTCTCACTTTCTTCAAATTCCTATTATATGTCAATTCGGTGCTGTACAAACGCCACCAGCTAACTAATCACATTTGTCCAATCGTGTAATTATGTAAATATGCTCTTTGCTTCTCTTCCTACGAGTGTTGATAGTGTACACGTCCTTGTACAATATTGTAAATAGTGTAAGTCACGACATCACCGAACGATTTTCAAACCTGCTGCGAGCCACCACCAATCACAAGCCCCCGTTTGCGATTGGCCACGCCCCCCGCAGTGGTGTGTAAATATCTCGCTAACTACTTCTCACACTTTAGGGAGATAGACCACTAACAAATACTTTATTGTAAAGAATCATCCTGGAGTTGATGACTCCGCCCTCAGTTACCAATCCCTATCCTGCCCTTGTATACCCAATGTGAACTAACCGGTGTAGAGTAAATTAGTTAAAGCTATAATGAGGAGAGGCGATATAATACTTAAGCACTTAAATTTAATTAGATGGAATTTATTTTTGTATCATATTTTTCGAAGAGATTATTTTTATATTTTTGCTACTATTCGAAGCCAACTACATGCTGTTACGTACATATATAAAATATATTTTTGATAAATTACCTTGTACATACTGTATATATGCTCAATTTGTGATTAACCCGGTGTTGAGGTGTTTTTAATGACGAGGGTAGGTATTTTATTGTGTCCTTGATTAGGATAGAATACTAGAAGAAGGAAGTTGATGACGTTGCTTTTTGTTTAGGTGTTGAATCCCCTCGACGCAATTTGTAACCGCCCAAGGCGTGACGCTGTTTGTGTGAGCCAATTGCGCAACGCGAAGAAAATAGACCGCGCCCTCCTCCAGGAACGCCCAGACGTAAAGATTTTCTTACCGTTTAAGTTCCTGGTGTATAGACCCGAAGAGTTATTCCGGCCAAATACTTACAATCGATTTTTGGGTAATTATTATTAATTAAAACTAACAACATAGTATATAATTAATTAATTTACTATACACCATTTCAGCTGCTCCTGGTGGTGACCATGTTCTTAGCCTCATCGATGAAATTTCCCACGTGTCCCCTCCTTCGCCCCTCCTCTCCCAGTTTGAGGACCTCGCCCCTGAACGTTTCTGCAACGGTGACAATCGTCCAGCCAACTGTGGGCGTAACTGCATGTGCTCCCATATGATTGACATCCCACTCAATGCCATTGTCGAGGTTGTCCTCGTCGACGAGGTACAATCACCTAACCTCTCGCATCCTTTCCATTTGCACGGATACAGCTTCAACGTAATTGGCATTGGCCGTTCTCCCGATCAAAACGTGAAGAAGATCAACCTAAAACACGCCCTTGATCTGGATAGGCGTGGTCTGTTAAACCGACAATTCAACCTCCCTCCTGCTAAGGATACCATAGCCGTACCCAACAACGGCTACGTGATCTTCCGCTTCCGTGCGGATAACCCCGGCTTCTGGCTCTTCCACTGTCACTTCCTGATGCACATCCTCATCGGCATGAATCTGGTCATTCATGTGGGCACGCAGGCGGATCTACCACCCGTACCGCCCAGCTTCCCAAGGTGTGGTGATCATCTACCGCCCATCACGCCGCCTGCGCCGATTGGCTCCGCAGGGCACTAACCCTCCCCCGCAAAATGCAATCACAAGGCGCCGCGAATGAAACGATTTATGGGTTTGGATGCTCAAACCAACCAACCAAACCGAACCAAGTGATATGTACATTACGCGTAGCCACAATGCGCAGCACTGTAATTTATTCCTTATCTTGTCTACGTCCTTCTTCTTGCCTGAATCATCTTCATGGAAACCTTCTTACGAAGCGATAGATCTACCTCTATAAAACGTTATATTATTTTTATATAAAATCGACAATTCGTCACCAAAAAATACGAAAACATCAGATTTCTATATTTTTGTATACCTACACATAAAAATAACACGGTAGCTATACCCTAGCTATTACATATTATATATTTTTTGATTCTTTATAATTGTTAAAGTCGTTTATATTTTCTTGTTCGAAAATTCGTTAGATTTCTATTAATGTGTCGATAATTGTGCCAATCGTACATTTGCACGATGCTCGCTGTTGAGGTGCTGATAATTACGATTAATTCATTCATAATTATTCTTAAGCGTAAATTATATGCGTACATGTCCATTCACGCAACTTTACACTTGACACTTACTACATTAACGAAAAACGTACTAGTCGGTAGTACTTGTTAGAGTTAAATAAATATCAATTTATGTAAATAATATTGAGGTTAACGAAACAAACGAAAACGAATTAGAAGTGAATAAATATTCTAAATATCTATACCACTTCACTATATTTTTCCAAAACCTTGAACTTACCTTACCCCTACTAGCTTTGTACTAGTTCTATGCTAGTTATGCAAGTTTCAGCAACGATAATTTCCATGATAACGTTGTTGATAGCATGTACGTCATATCATTATTCAACGTGTCACTTTTAATAAACTGCTATAAATATAAAGTTCTACTGATTTTTACGAAATGGTTACGTACGAATTAAGAGCAGAGCCTACAAAATGCGTGGACGATATCCTCCTCATGGACAAAATAACCTACACCTACGAATACACTTGGAGCGATATAATATTCGTCCCATTTTCCAAGATGGTGGAGAGCCTCTTCATTCTACTACTCATTATGACCATCCACATACACCTGTATTTGATCTGCTTCGATCCCTTAATCGAACCAGGCGAATGGACATTCACTGTAATCTCAATCTTGGAAGGCCTTTATCTGTTCCATACTGCATTATTGCTGGCACACAAGAATATGCCGAAACATAGGAAGCGCCGGCATTATTGGTCGGTTCCTTGGGCGCTGATCGTGATCGACTGCGTATCGGTCTTCCCTCTGCAGTACTTCCAATCCTTCCTGTACCATTTCATGTGGGTTTGGCGTTACTCAGAGCGGTTCATGTTTTACACGAACTGCTTGAAAATGTTCAGGATCGTGAGGCTCGTTTTCAAGTATATGGAATATAACAATTCCCCTGGTGTAGACAACAAATTCCTTATCACCATCTTCCACTTTATACTCACATCAATAATCACGCACATTATGGTTATCTTCTACTACTCCCTGTGCTGTTTGGAATGCCACAACGATAACCTAACCAGATACTTCTCCTACGTAACGTTCGACGATGATGTGAGTGCTAACTGGTTCTCCATTCTCTACACCTACGTGCACCTCGTCATGCTTCACAACTATTGGGGTATTCTATCCAACGCGTCTTATTTAGAGCACATCCTTG
Source organism: Tetradonia laticeps (assembly GCA_025400035.1). NCBI lineage: Eukaryota > Metazoa > Arthropoda > Insecta > Coleoptera > Staphylinidae > Tetradonia > Tetradonia laticeps. The sequence goes on from JAODVP010005773.1 coordinate 11,327, forward strand.
CGATTTTCTGCTTGATCATTGGCCTCCTGATGCGGTACATCTTCATGATGGGAAACATGATAACTTATTATATCTGCGGACTGCGTTATTTGTTCTGGTACAAGCAGGAGCACACCTGGACGAACAACCTCATGCGTTTGCTGCAATTCGACAAAGACTTGATAGACAAAGTCAACGAGTATTACATCACCGTTTGGAAGGAATATAAAGGTATCAATTGCACGCCAAGTATTTTCAAAATGTTCCCACCGACGCTGCAGCGCGAGGTGTTGACGGATATCTATTGGGATGCCGTGATGCACACGCACATGTTCGCCAATTACCATCCATCCATACGCAGAGAGGTCGCTTCGTTGATGACGACCGAAATTCGAATGCCTGGCGAACGTATCTTCACCATCGGTAAGCTCAAATCCAAAATGGTATATATTGTGGTAGGAGTGGTGGAGTTTATGGCGTCGGAGAATTCGGGCGCTCCGATTATGTCCTTTAGCGCAGGCAGCATTCTTGGCGATATCTCTTGTGCAATGCCGACTATTTCGAATGGTACGTTTGTGTGCAGCACATTTTGTCATCTACATGTGTTGAGCTATCAACGAATGCATCAGCTATACAGGAACAAGCCTCGCGTTCGTAATGATTTGATTGCTGTTATTAAAGGGCGTATTGAATTCGCAAGGCTTAAAAAGGTGTATTTCTCAGTACATCCGGCGAAAGATGCGTACGTCACGCATGTAAGCTGGATGAAGATGCAATGGCGGAACATTGCGGCCAATGTTAGCGTGAAGAAGCGGGTCAGTGAAGAGACGGATGAGGAGACTCTTGTCTCCAATGATTGCTTTTCGGCTAAGTATCTGGATCTAATTGTTCTAAGCGGCGGATACGATGCCCACAAGAATATCATTTGTCTGGAAGACAAATGCCCCTTGATTATGATAGAAGATTCGGGGTTCCGACGCTTTTTGCACTACATCAATCTAATTGTGATTGCATTACAATTCTTAATAACTGCCAAGTGCATTGCCTTCGATCAGATGATACCCTCCAATTTGATGCCTGTGCTGCTGGTTTTAGATTTGTTTTATTTCTTGGATTTGTATGTGCAGTTGACTACAAGGCCGAAGGTACATTTTTGGAGGTTAGTTGAATATTCGTCCTAAATTGTATTCTCTTCTGTTTCGTAGGGTTTCCAAAGTAACAGACCAACAGACATAATACTCTTCCGAGCACGTCAGGTGATTTTCTACGTAGATGTGGTAGCTACAATACCCTATGACTATTTCTCAACCTCCTTCTACCTCTCCGAACAAATAGAAGCTTGTCTACGTGCTCCTCGTTTCCTCAAGCTGTACAAGCTCGTCAACCACTTCCTACAGCTTGAATTCCACGTGAAAATCGCCCTTTTGTACTTCACCAAATTTGCCAAGTTTATGGTCCTGCATGGCATATTCATAATGATATTTGTCTGTATCTCCTATATCTATAATTGCTATGATGGCAATTGCAAAAAATCGTGGTTAGAGTGGAGCCGCAGTTTGAACGAATTGGTTACCGGCACGACAACGCGATACGACGATTATGCGGAGACGTTCCATCATCTCATCTCAGTGTACCTAGGCTTGAAGATCAGCAACAAGATGGAGATCAACATTGCTGAGCTAATACTCAGTGCGCTCATCGCCACTGTGGGCTTCTACGTTTCTACCTTCTGCTTTATCCAGTTGACATCTGTTATCAGTTTATTGCAGGAGTTCACTCACAACTACCTCCTGGACATGGACATCCTCAATGTAATCACCGACAGACGTGACCTACTGCATCTCAAGTCGGCGATTATCAACTTTGCCAACGTGCAATGGAATCTCAACAAGAACCAAACTCTGAAAGACATCTATACTGTTATGGGACAAGAGTCTGTATACCTTCGCAAGATTGTCACTACCGAGTATATAATGAAGGCGTTGAGGAATACGACGTTGTTTATGCACACGAATCCTAGGTACTTGCGACAATTGGCAGGTAACTCGCGACTGTTGGTCATTCCAAAGGGCCACTTGATCTACGACTCTCACTTCAAAATCTACTACCTGTATTTGCTAGTGGAGGGCAACTGCGTGTACCGCTCACTGTTGCCTTGTGACCTTGATAAGGCCGTGGAAGGCGTGATGCTGAAGAATACTTGTTTTCCGGTGGTCAGTGTGTTTCATGAGGTACCACCCTTGGTGCGGGTTACATCGTTGACAACTGTCATCTTGCTCTCCATTCCATACTTGGTGATTAAGCAATTGTTACGAGCTTTTCCCTCGGAGGGCAAAATTGTATGTATAATAGGTTTACAATATTAAAATCACATACCAACGTAATAATTTTATATTGATTTATGTAGATGCATAAAACCTGCGAGATACACCTAGCTGAGAATGAGTCGATGATCAAAACAACCCCAGAATATGCACCTGCAAGTAAATCCGACACATACCACGTGAAGGTGCCCACCTTTACATACTCCACTGAACATTCTTGTCACAAAGTGTCCTTCTACTATGGCCTTACCAAAATGGAGAAATTCTTCCGGAAGCTGGTCTTCACGACCTACGACCCCCAATCACGGATGTATCTCATTTACGAGATAGTCCGCTGTAGCTGTATTATCATTGAAGTGATTGTGACCCTCCTGACAGTCATGTCGGAATGGTACGTCTGTTTCACTGGAGCATGCGGGGCGATTCTTGCCTTGTTTTGGCTCTTAGCACTGCTGGACATCTACGTGCGCGGCCACGTACAGTACTACAACGAATTGGGAATCAAAGTGACGCACATGTCAAGGACCTTCAAGCATTACGTGCAAACCTCGTTCGTCACAGACTTCTTGTCCACTTTTCCCTTTCAACTGATCGGTATTGTCGGTCTATTCCATGGTAATCCAATGCGGGCTTACTTGATGGTGATGGCAATAATGCGTTCAATCTCCCTGTATCGTCCAGCGATGTTATTCGTGTACATCAAGAACAGTGTGAATCCCAAGTATCGAATCTACTATCTGGTTACGGCTGCTGTGGTCGTGGGCATGTACTTCTTCGCCACTACCACGCATATTCATTTGATTTTCACCTGCGATACGACAAAGAACTCCTTCGATGTGTATGAAGACAACTGGATCAATATGTACACCTCCTTGGAGCTCATGAAGGAGAATTACCTCTATCTTATCATCTACTATGTAGTCTCCAGTATGACTATTACCTACACGTACTCGACGTTTGGCTACTACGAGGCGATACAACAGCTGCTGATCGTGCTCTACATCTTCATCATGAAGCTATTCTTCATGACATACGTGCTGGGATGCGAGTCCCATGGCAATATCCGCACGGCGAGGCATCAAGACGCCATCAGGGACTATTTAGGCTTCACTGGCAGGAAGCTGATATCCAACCAGCTCAAGGACGAGATGATTCAGCATGTGGGTAACTATTGGAAAAAAAGTAAAGGCGCTAGTCCTCGGCAGATCTTCGAAAATTTCTCGCCGTATATGAAAGAGGAGATATTTCTCAGCCTCTATAAGCACGCGCTGGTCTACAGCTACTTCTTCCATGACAGCGAGGAGAGTCTCTATCGACTGATGGTCACCAATATCAACGAATTGTATTACAAGAAAGGAGCTGATATCATCCGCACTAATGATGTTCAGGACTTTGTGTATGTCGTGTCTAGTGGACATGTGAATGTCTACATTGCAGATTTGTATAATTGCACGTTGCGAGTCGGAGGAGTATTTGGTTGTTTCCATCCGCGAGGTGTCATGCGTCAAACGGTACGCATCACAGCATCAGTCCACGTGAAGGTCCTCTGCATGAAGACATTTTATCTATTTGAGATTGCAGGGATGTATCCTGTCATTCGCAGCCGTCTTCACAACATCTTTGTGGACCGTGCCGAATTCATCAAGGAAAGAGCAGGTAACAGATTTAAAACTTACGGTGATGATATCAGTATCTCATCGCGACTTGGTGATAAATCACGTGGTGTGAAAATTGCTTGGTTCTACGCAACCATATACGAGGGTCATATCTTGGTCCGGATTTGGAACTACGTTACTAATGTACACGTGGTGTCTATATCCTCGACATACTGCCTCTATGTGCTTGCCGTGGACGAAGATATTGCGCACCTGTGGCTATGGATCCTGCTCGATTTGTACTTCGTGGTGCAGATTTACCTCCGTAGTCACACAGCGTACACTGACCTGGAAACCGGCATTAATGTCGTTATATTTGAATCCATTGCTACCAAGTATGTGAAATCAGTCAAGTTTTACGTGGATATAATCAGTCTCATGCCAATCTATTTGATAAGTTACGGGATCAATGTGGATAGAAGGTCTATATTCCTCTCGAACAAGTTCATTCGCGTTTGCAATCTCTACATCTATTATTATTCCTTTATGATCCGGAAGAATGTGCCCAGACATATGCAATGGACATTCCTCATCTACAACACACTGTTCCTCCTGCAAGTGGTGTTCGATATCTGGTACACTGTAGCCGAATATGACGACGATGTCAAGATAGTGAAAAGTTACCTGCGAGTGTTCTCTGTGTACACGTCGGCGGGTCTCATCGAACGGGAGTTTAAGAACTCGGTGCAGCTAATGGTTAATTTGATTTTGATCTACGTGACTCAATCGCTGTTGATTTACATGCTCGTGGTTATTACAAGACTCCTCATCGATTATAATTATACAATGTCTATTTTCAAGATCAGTGTGGAACTGCTGATGTTGCATTGTAAGAATGAAATAGTCTCCAAGCCATTATTGGAGAAGATATTTAAATATTTGATTTTTTTGTACCGATACCACAATGGCCGCCAAGACCCCATCTTGTTCCAAACAGCACCATCTTATATTCTGCAAGACCACAAGTCTGCTTTGTACGCTAGGTTCATAGACCCGCATATGCCGTTCGCCCGTGCTCACGTCGATTTTATGCGCCAGCTGTTTGAATTTGTGGAAGTAGGTATTTATCTGCCAGGAGATATGATTGTCGAAGTGGGTGACACGAACAGTACGATGTATTTCATTGAGTATGGGGAGGTTCTTGGAATCGAAGAAGTTAAGGGAGAGTTGACTTGTGTTGTTATTAAGGAAGGAGTCTTTGGCAAGAAGCAAGGATTGTTGAATGTGGAACATACAAAAACTTATAGAGCATTGACGGTTTCTTCGATCATTGCGGTTTGTAAACATAAGTGGGAACATCTGTTGGAGTTTTTCCCAGCAACTAAAGAAGTTATTGAAGAAGAAATTATTTTGTGCCAAAATGAATCGAGAAATCTGGAGGAGCAGGAAGAGGAGGTGGAGGAGGAAGAAGTTGAAGAGGAAGAGCCACCCGAAGGTAGTGATAACGATGCGGAAGGCTCGCTTATGGCAATACGCATGTAAAATATTAGCCAACACACAGTTTATTACATGTACAAATGTGTATACTAGACATATTAATAAATTTTGTGAATGTAGCTTGGCTTGCACAGAAACCAATTGCAGATTAAAAACAAATAAACGATGTAAACACGAACAAGACTTGATTTGAAATTTGAATTATCCTATTTTACTTCAAAATTATAATACAGTCATATTACTGCAGGTGGGCTGTAATGTTTACAATTTAAAACTTAAGTCATACATGAAACCCAATATCACTTACCTTGTAACTTACGCCCATTCTCATAATAACAACTTTAGTAGATTTTAGGACTTTTGCGCCACATGGTCTACTCATGACGTCACTGTGGATCTCCATAATTACAACTTAAAAGCCTAAAGTCATACATGACAACTCTAAGATAA
>JAODVP010005884.1:0-17162 GCA_025400035.1 Tetradonia laticeps
TGACACCTTCTGGAAGTTCCAATCTGAGTAGCGACTCGTATTGGGCATTCCAGAGCATTGGACATTACAAGGTGTACATGTGTACATTACGAAAGATTGCAGGCGGGTGAGAGTGATATTTATACCGAAACCCGGACGTGATGCGCATGTGTAAGCAAAATTATACAGACGCATCAGCCTGTCGTCGTGCCTGCTAAACTTAATCCAGAAATTCTGCACTGTCTCGTCCGTGACAGTTTACTAAATCAACCAGAGATCGAGGACTACAAGACGTACGCCAATGACCTACCCATCGTAACCCGAGGGAGATTCGGTATGACTGTTTCAGAGAGGATGAAATGCATAGTGAATACCGGTAGCGAACGGTGTACTGAGAAACATATCTCAGTAAATCCAGGGAAAACAGCAATAACACCCACTTAAGCACGTAAAGATGTACGAGATCAAACCGAACATGGGCAAGGAGCCCAATATCTTGGAGACACTACTAAAAGGCCATAAAGGCAATAGTTTCCTTCAGCAAGATGGTAGTTAAAACATGGGCGCTTGTCACTGCGAATCTGTATATCTGGATATTCATGATGATAAGATCAATCCTGACATATGGAGCTGTAACATGGGGAGCTCCGATAGTTACCAATGCAAAGAGAATGAAACTGAACAACTATGGAGGACACACATGATCTCTACGGGAAACAATACATAATAGAGCTCTCAAACGGGATACATTTTTGAAAGAAAATCGAACCACCAAAAGGAACTTCGTATTCAGAAGCGCTACACTTCCAAAAAGAGGAGAATGGGCCCACAACGAAATGGCAACAGGAACCAGGTTGGGGCCGAAGCAGCACAATCACGGCTAACGAGTAGATCGATAATGTACTAACTGATAATATATGGCACTAAATGCACTCAACGACACTAACCTTAGTTTCAATCTTGTGAAATACTGCATCGTTATCAAAAAAAAAAAAAAAAAAAAACTAACGGAATCTCTCCAGGTGCCCTTGCTCTGGCTACCAAAAGCTGTGGGGAATACAGGATATACACTGGCGGTCATGTTACCTAAGAAGGAAGCAAGTAGTGTGATACATGGACTAACCTTTCTTATTCCACCTAGGACACGTAACAAAAGAATTATTCAACTCATGGCAGCAGACTGGAAGTTGGGGGAGAGGAGGGAAGTTCTGGAACTTCCCCAGAGCATGTTGTTTCTGGAGGATATATCCGGAAGAACAAAGCTCAAGCAACTTGCAGGACTCATAACGCATGACAGTAGTATTGAATCGGTATGGCTATAAGATCTAACATGCCGAGGGTGCTTGGAAGACGAGGAGAACGCCGACCATATAATTAGTGACTGTGAAGCGTACAGCGCAGGAAGCAGGATTTGAAGATAAATCCTGGGAACTGTATCCAGTATCATTCAGGCAATAGGATATCTGGTGTGGTAAAAAAGACCAGATATGAACATAGGCAATTAAATGTACACCAAATATATTTAACCGTTTACACCATTCAACTTATTTAAAGGAATGTTGTGGCTGCGTTATGCCCTTCTCTTATAAATTTTATCCAAAAACGTTACGAAAATATCTGACGGGAGTTCCTTAGGCAGCTGCCGAATATGTGTGTGAATTAAATTGTAGGTCTCTTCTTCGTACTTCGCGTAAACAACAGGCAGACCTAGCTCTTCATAAAGGTTCCTCACTCTCTCTACACATTGCGCTTCATTGCGTCCATAATTCTCAATCATCAGTAGTTTTTGAGCAGGTGTAGCTCTTTCCAATGCAACAACTGCAAGCCAGGTACATTTGCCGTTTTGAATATCATTACCTACCTTCCCCGTTACTTCAGACTGTCCAAAACAGTCCAAAACGTCATCCTGAAAAAGCATACTATTATGACCCTGTTGCACACCGTGTGGATCAATTTTTACATACTTGTATTTGAAAAAAACTTCCTATTTCTAATAACACAGCTTTGACTGGTCTTCGGAGTTGCGGTTCGTATTTTCCAGCCAAGCACATCGCCAACATGATAGGCAATACACATGAATGTTCCGCAGTTTTATATTTCACAATCACATTGTATCGTTCCATTGTAAAGACATCTAAATTAGGCTTGCCATCTACTTGTGATAGCGCATCTATCGCTTGTCCCCTAGCAGCTTTCGTCATGCCATTTTTAAATAGATACAGGAAATGATCATAGCATGGATGTTTTGAGAAATAGTCCTTTAGTATGACATACAAGCCACTTACCATAAGTACGCTATCATTAACGGCGGACATTCCCACATCGGGATTTCTGTACCAACTTGGCGGTCCCCATCGTGTCTCTGCTTCGTCCATTATGTCATCAATGATAATCATAGTTGTATGCAGCTGTGGGAAAGCGCAATTGTACATATTACAATTTTGAATTACTCCTTCAACTTGTTTGAATGTTTGACATACCATTTCGAGGCACCATGCAAGGAGTTGCGCATTCCGTATATTTTCTGGTGTAAGTAATTGGGGCTCTATGAGAGTTTTATACGCCTGAACGAGTGTGACTGAACGATTTAGCTTCCCTTTTGGTAGGTTATAGTGCAGCACCTTCGCGTACCATTCGTAAGCATTTCGCAGGCCTTCATCACGACTGGGATCTGTTAAGTGTTGCAGTAGATATGGAAAAGAGGTTAGAAACTCTTTCTTTTCGTCTTTCGCAGTGATTATTTGCACATTTGAGGGATGTGGCTCAGTTTGCACAGAAGACAAGGCCCTGAAATATATAAAATTATTATAATTGCTCATTGTTTGTATTGTTGTAATGACTCGCCTTACGGTTTCGATTTGCGACTGGATACTTTTTACAACTTTACTCTCCAGTATTTTCCTGGGCTTGGTGAAGTATCGTTTACCAGCTAAGGTAAAACGTACCCCATTTGATTGTAATATTCTATTCATCAGACTGTTATATTCAAATGAGTCATGTAGTAGATGATTGAAATAGTAACTAAGAAAAGATGGGCCGTACCGCAGGTTTTAAACAACCAAGATCAACAATCAACAATGAAATATGTAGAAAACTTCAAAGAATGAGATTTTAAAAATATCAGGTTTTATTATACATACCACGTCATAGACTTCCAACATTACACTGAATAGTCGCATGTTTTATTCTTTCCATTTTTTTCCAAACTTATCAGTTATTTCAGTTATTTAAATGTTCATAACAAGGTATGTTAAATGATTACACATTTCCAGTTCTGTAGCTGCGTAGAATTTATGCAATTCTACATGAGTTACAGCGGAAAAACATTACTATATAACTTCAAGGTACTCATTTCTCCTTGTGTAACGTGAAGCCATTTCTGTGTAAAATTAATTTACTAATCTGTTTTCACAGTGCTAATATGTAGTTATACATATAATGATAAGATTAATACTAGATGGCTTAAACGCTTACATCACTTACAAGTAACTGTACAGGATTCAACAAATGCAGTGAAGAAATAAAAAATAGTAAATAAATGCAAAGGAATTATTGAGTGCGTGCGAATATTGCGAATCTACCTTATAACAGAGATAATGGATAAAAATAATGTTTTAATGCATATTTCGTATAATAAAAAACAATTGTGCAATTACAATAGGTGACTAAATTATGTTCCACATAATAAGTTTGCTATTGCACGCAGAACAAACACTGATGGCGCCCGTGGTACTCCAGCGTCCATGTTCATATCAAAGTGGTATGAAGTACTTGGTACCCTCGGATATGTTTCGTAAATTTGCTTTATATCTCCCGCACTCTTAACAAAAACAATTTAGTTTTGAGCACTTATTTATGTTGGTATTAAAACGCGAAGCAAAATCTGTATACAGTAGACTCTCATTCAAACGCTTCGTAATTCGAAACTTTCGGTAATTGGAAGTAAAAATTTGTCCCTACAGATTAATTTGCTCTGTAACCAACAGACTACAATGAGCGACTGATTTAAAATAGATGTGAACGCAGGATCTACTTCCCAACTGCTGAAAAAAAACTTCATCTGTGGGCATTGAGCATTGCCCAAATAGGTGCTTTTGGTGCGAGCGGCGCACTTGCTTGAATCTAGGGTTTTACGACCTATCAAATCAATCGGCGGCACGCTAGTAAACAACGTTCCTTCATAAGCAATAAAAACGGGGGGATGGCTTAATTTGTATATACTCACGATTTTCATTAATTAATTCTGCAAAAATGGGTTCATATCTGGATCCAGGGCCGTCCCGTTGTCAACGCGACCGAGGCGCTAGCCCTGGGAGCCAGGGCCAGGGGGCGCCGCGATAACAAAAAAAAACTGCGACATTAAATAAAATAAAGTCAGATTGTATCGTTGTGGTCTATCTGTGGTATCCCACTCGCATAGTGCTGCTAAAGAACACCATCGGTCACCATACATTCCTTATATCAAAATACTCAGAAAGTTTCCCTGATCATCCCCTAGAAGTTTGTTGGTAGAGTTCTGGCTCACCCTGTATAGAAGATAATTCCATAATTTGGGATTTGACAGTTAGTTGAATAGTATTAAATAGTATGAATTTAACATATCCACTGATAGATAAAGAAAGTTTTGAAAAGTGAGTTGCCCACAGGATTCCAGCCGGAAAAATCGTTCGTGCTTTCGAGCTTTCAGCTCTAAATATCCACTCATACTTTAATATACTATCTTTTAATTATTTGTTTGTTTTGTTACTGTTTTGATATTTAATAGAATCGTTTTAATATTATTATTGTATTATTACATTATTATTACAGATTATTATTATAAGTACATATATTGTATTCCACAAGTGTCCGCAAGTTTGCTAATATGTGGTTGAGTTTAGAGGGGGTGCGGCGCCTGATGAAGCTTGGCGCCGGCGCCAACAAACCACGCGATGGCACTGTTTGCATCAAATTATTTCACAAAATATTCTATAATTTTTTCTGAATCTAAATCATGTTGGCTGATCCGAACTCTACCAACAAACTACCAGAAGTTGATCAGCGATATTTTCTGATGATCTCCGATAGTTTGTTACGGAGTCATTTCAACGATTGATCAGGGATGTTACCTGACTATTTTTATATTAGGAACATATGGTCTCCGATGCATCCTTCCGGAGTTATTTCAATTTATTATTGTGTAGAACTGCACTAAACCATTCACTTTCAGAAGTTGATTGGGGATGTAGTCCGACTAATATGAAATTAGGAACGTAGTTATTGCAATTTCTTTTAGGGTAAAATAGTGCAATTACAAAACAACAAAGTGCAATAACTGCGCAAGGAACCATCGGACGCCATACATTCCTCATATCAAAATACTCAAAAAAATCTTCCCTGATCATCCCCTATACGTTTATTGGTAGAGTTCTCACCCTGTATATACCCATTTTACTCAACATAGTTCTCCCGCGGTACTACCAGTTCAGAAAAAAACAAATTTTGGTATAAGCAGGGAGAGTGCAATAGCCAAGTGTGGCGGGTCCTACTAGATGTTAATAAATATCATGGATTCAACTTTAATAGGGTTGTGCGCAAATTTCGCATATCCGGGTTTAATATGGTTTCCAAATGTCCAAATTAGCGAATTAGATTCTAATCCAATCTGGATTAGAATGGGCGACTGGAGTTCTTGTAGCTAATTTTCTTTCCCTAATCCGATTACTTTCCGGTAGACTTTAATAGATCACATCACAGTATATGGAATGGTGAAAATTTTGAAACCCCAAAGATAATTTAGTGTTTTTGTTGGATGATGATCGTGAACATTCAAGTGGAAGTATTGCAACTGCTTGAGGCCAAAAATTTCTCAGATCCATGGTAGGGATCCACACTTTCACAATTTGGGAAGCACGGAAAACTCTATATGTGCCTTAATTACTACAACTGGAGATTTCAGAGTGAACTTTTCAAGTCTATATTAAATAGGCTGTAACTTCTCCGTCGCCAACATGAGGATCATCAAGGTGATTGGAAAAGATGCGGCTCCTACCGGATCACCTAGCGGTGATCTTTGATACAAACCTGTCGTGGAATCTGCACCTAGAAACGACCAGCAGCAAGGCTATAAGAGCCTTTTTTGTGTGTCGTAAGATGTATAATGAGTATTGGGGACTCAAACCAAAGCTGGTACAAAGCACTCATAAGGCCCATCGTGTCATATGGTGCTCTTGCCTGGGGGCCTAAAATCAAGCAGGTTAAAGCACAAAACATGGTAAATAGCTTGTAAAGGCTGTGAGGTCTGGGAAGCAACGGAGCAATTTGTCTACTTCACGAGGACATAAAACACTTGAAGGACTCAATTGTACTCTGCGGATGAGCCTTAATAGACCATACTGGAGAGATGGCGATGACCCCATTGTGAATCTTATGGATCCGATTATGGTTTTGATAAAGATTGCCAAAGTGCCATAGAGACACAGACTCAGTGGGTGCCTGGTCGTTGAGCCCACATACACGGAGGGGATCCAATTGGAAAGTTCCCAACAGACAATGTATGGGTGTGCAGGTCCTGTGCACGGATAGCCAAATAACTTTAAAGAAGCTGGACACCCAGAACTATACGTCTAAAATTGCCTGGAAGTCCTAAGTAAAGAGGCAGGAACGTACATTAATGTGGGTTCCCTACCATAGCGATATTATGGGGAACATATTAGCAGATAAACAAGCCAAGCAGGCGGCAGCAACGCAGCCACAAGGACCTATATTACCATCACTAAGCTCAAAGACACTCCGTAGAAGAACAGATCTCTGCTGGGATGAAGAAAGTAAAGGGCATCATTTCCTCCGGCAGTAAGGGTTCAGAGGATATAGTTTGTCTAGGAGAGAATTAGGGCTGCTAACAGACCTACTCACCGGGTGCTACACGGTCAACTAGGTGCAGATAGTGCAAGACACTCTTGAGAAATGGTTCCTAGAAGCCTTCCAAGCCATAGAGCTGTCCTGTAGGTAACTGCTAAGATTTTATTACAGCCTCCAGCTAACCTATTTTTTTAAAGAGGAGTACTGCAACCAGCCCCGGACAAGAATTTTTCTGATGACCGTGCTTTCCCCCTTGGCGATCCCCGTAAACGCATTGTTCAACACCAGTTAGGCAGATGCAGGACTTGAACCCGCATCACCTTGCTGGCACGCATCAGTTGTTCGGTACTACTGAGCAATGGGCCACCGAGGCCACCTCCAAGTAACCTAAATATCACATATCGCAAACATCTTTTAGGTCAAAGTGATACGGCGACTGTCGACCATGTTAAAAAAAAAATCGGCACTACCAACTCTTCTACATTAGTTAATTCTCTGATTTGAAGTTCGATTGAACTACTTGTTCTTCTAACGAATTACCGCTGTGCTTTTATTATATCACAATTTCAATTACAATTAGTTTCATTAATAGTTTTATATACGAAACTAAGTTATCAGAGTTAAATATTATAAAAATTAAATATATTAAATTCTCTTAAATATCATTTAACAAAATAAACTAAGATAACTTGCTGTAGCTCGGTGGGGAGAACTTCTTCCTCAAGATCTTTAGAATATACAACGGCAAACAAGAAATCAACGTTATCACTAGCACTTTCCACAAGAAATCTTGCGTTTGAATGAATTCAGAGTCTGAAAATATAAATAATAAATTACAAACTCCTTCCTTAAGGAGGATATACAGTACCATATTGATATGTATAAAATCTAAATATTAATGCACTCACCGAAGTAATCATGGAAAAGGAAAAGAGAGATGGCGTAAATGCCCAACGAAAATAACTCGGCCAACACCATGAGATAGTGCCAAGTGCGTATGTTTAAGGCAACCATAATCAGTTCGGTCAAGATCAGCGAACTGAAACTGATCGCGACGATATGGATGAATTCATCTTCAAAGAGCAGCAGCGCTCCGTACATTATTACACCTCCTGGTAACATGTTAAGCGATAAACCAATAAATATTAAAGCACTCTTAAATGCAGTAAGTAATAAAGGAAACTCACCCTGATAAATGGATATTAACACCCACATAAAGAATGTCTTGTACGACAAACTCCTCCCTTTCGACAGTTCTTTGTACAGTTCCGGGAAGGTCAGCGCAATATCAGCGCTGACATCTTGATCCAACACTAAACTGAATACAGGGAACATTGTATAAATAGTCGCATAACCAACCATAAGCAAACCCTGGTAAAGTGGAACTGATGACAAATAAAACACCGAACTGAAAACCGCCTGCATCGTGGAGATAATCAGACCACGATGTACAACAAATTGTGAAAGGGAAGCAGATCGTTTGTAGGATCGTCTGCCATGAACCAGAAGCAGACGTGCCAAATGGGAAAACTGCGGAATACTGAAGTCTCCTGCCAAAGAAGCTTGTTTTCCTTCCCGTCCTTCAATACCAATACCAGCATCAGCCATTTGGATCATACTAACATCGTTACCCCCGTCACCTATTGCAGCGGTACGCTTGTCGGTATGTTTTTGAATTAATTGCACCTGGAAATTATAGATTCAGATATTAAGTCGTTTAGTAATTAAAAAGTAGATGGTAATTAAATAAAGTGGGTGAAACTTACAACAGTAGCTTTCTGAGTTGGGGAACATCTGCAGCAAACAACTGCAGGCGCAGAGCAGGCCAGATCCATAAACTCCTGCTGATAATATTGCAAACAAACTTCTAAACTCTCCCCTGTTATGACCAAAGCACAATCACTGCGCCGCCTGAATGAATTCAGCTCTAAATGGGCATCTGTGCGTGTTACAACTTTTTTAAACACGTATAAGCCTAAAAATTGAAACTTAAAGATTATCCCATAACGAACAACTGCTCTCGCTAAAAAAAATCATACTTTGTGTCCTTGAAACAAGTTGAGAACTCTTCGCAATGCAACACGCTGTTTCCAACTTATCCCCAGTTAACATCCATATTTTAATCCCTGCATTCCTTAACAATTCTAGTGTCGGCCTCACATTCTCCTGCAATTTATCCTCCACACCGGTCACACACAATAACTCCATCTCCCGCTCCAAGGATTCAATCACCTGTGCAACTCGAGACACCCTATCCGTAATCGCCATCCTCGCCGCATTATACCTCGTCTCAAAATCCAGATACTGTTCTTCAGTGAGAATTTTCTTAGCCACCACCAGAGTCCTCAGACCTTCCCTTGCCATATTCCCTACTTCTTCATCCAACCAATCAGTGTATTGCACAATAGCAGACATCACAACGTCAGCGCCTTTTAAATAGAAACAAATCTCCCCTGTCTGTAAATCTTTCACAATAATTCCCATGCGTTTAGTCTCACTAGTGAAGGAAAACACTTGTAAGATTGTATAGTTCAACAAACGCCCGTTTGGGGCCTTCAAACGCATTGAATTCAAGTCACGATTGTGAAGAGTGAGGCCGACTTCTTGTGTCCATTGAACCAGAGAAACTTCATCGGGACTTGAGGCTTGGTAATTCACAGATGATTCATTGACGATATGCTGATCAGCTTCGACTTCGGATGTGATTGAGCTGGTCTCGCTGTCGGCGCTGGTTTCGTATACGGGTGTAACATTGTGGCATAATGCAAGAGCTTGCACGGCGTCTTTAATTCGTGTGTTTTCTAGTCGACGGAACTTACCGTTTGTTGAGTTAGACATTGTTTCGGGGTTACTGTAGGCACCTTTTAGCACTGACGCCACGTCGATGAACGTCTCAGCTGTGTAACTCACAGTTCCAAGGTGCAGTCGTTTGAGTACCATTGAATTCTGTGTCAAGGTGCCGGTTTTGTCACTGAGAAGGTAAGAAATCCGCCCCAATTCTTCAGGAATAGTAGTACAACGAACTGCGGTGCCTTTCAAGAGAGGATCTCGACCAATAGACCATGAGTAGAAGGATTTTCCCATATCAAGGTTAACACGCAAGCTACAAATTATATATTTTAAAATGAATTTTAACATTACATGCATTTTTATTGTTAATTTGCAAATAAAATGTGTTTTTTAAGTTTTGACATACCTAATAGGGATGATGTAAGAAAACAACAAAATAAAACGAAACGTGTAACGATACCACGGCCCGCTGAATCCCTTCAGCGCCATCATAAGCAAAGCCAAACCAACCACAGCAGCAAACAGTAGCTTGGTCAATGTGTTCAGTTCCATGTCCAGGAGACCCACCTTCGACCGGGGCGCAGAGTTATTCATTACCGAACGGGTTTCTGGACCTAACAATGTCACCAATACAAAATCCGTACCATTATGTTCACAATCCATCAAAACACTCACTGAATCCAATTATGAGATCATACCTGTATAAATAACGACGCCCAGGGCTTGACCGGATGCAATTACGCAGTTAGTCCACAGGGTGTTTTCCAGATCGAGTCCTTCACTTGAATTTGCAGAGTCATCCTATCAAAACCAAACATTGGACGCACATAAACCAGAGCAAACAGTACAAAAACAACAACATACGTATGCAAACAGCAAGGGGACATTAATCCAGGTTAGGTGGACATAATGTATGAACAATATTTACCCTTGTAAACGTTCCAATGAATGAATGAATGTCCTTCTGGGGTTTTTCAACGTAAATACTTGCACGGACATCCAGCAATTGCTTGTCTGACTGCAGCTTCTGAGTGTACGGTACAGCCAAGCGCAGTTTCCAGTCAGTCTCGCCATCTAACTGGTCCGTGCGAACGAAAACCGATCCCGACTTTTCCGATGTACGAAGCAGAACTAAATCGGCTGGTATTCGCTCGTCTTTATCGACGATTATCAAATCGCCAACGCGCAATTTGGATGCAGCTACTGTCTCATACAAACTGTCTGGATTGTTAGTTAGTCTTGTACATCTCTGGCTGTTTACCTCCAGATCACGTCGATGTCGTCGTAAGTCATCAATTGCTTCTCTGCAGAGGGTCACAAACAACACGAAGCACTGCAAGTAGAAATTACAATCATTTTCCATATTTTCATTTTTTCATGATATATCATACAACTAAAATAATAAATTATGAATTACATTCACTTTTGGTATCTTTTTTTTAATCTGCCTTTGGTCGCAAGAAGCGCGAGTGTAATTATTTATGTCTCCTACGCGCAATCGCAAAATACAATCATAATTTTGTTCATATTTAGAAGAAGTAAGGCTGGAAACAGAATCACGTGATATTCCGTTTCGCTTCAATATTTTGTCCCTAGCGACACCGCTGCTTTAGTATAAATGATTGCCTAACCTGGTAAGAATTGCAACTTCGCATGCACGATTTTCACTTTTGATATTTCAAAATTGATTTTTATCTATAATGAACTATTGTTTATATAATTACCAGCGGTCCCCAATATGTGTAGAGATAACCAATGCGAATGTCAGGTACGAATTGGCTCAATGCCATGATAAGAAAGTATAGATTGAGGAAAAACTTGAACTGTTGGTAGAGGACCAGCGGGAGGAAGGTGATGATGTTGTACTTCTGATTGCGGATTGCATTGGCCGGGTATTTGCCCTGCGTGGGGCGCCCAATGAGTACGGTGCGATCGGTCAGCTCCCGGGGCCCACAACATCGCTTCCACATGGAGCACCAGCAGCTGGAACAAACACCAGGCTTGGTGTTAGTAATGTTATTGGATACAGGTACCTTAGCAGTTTGTTTCGCGTCGCTCATCGTGTACAATTACAGTGGTACACTGATCACACCGCACGCGCGTTGATGTCATGGTCTGATTGATGACGAGCACGTAACCGCAATGAGTGTTACCTCAAAAGAAACGGTTCTTTGTGGCGCTTAGTGATGAGGGGAATGTCTTCCTTGGTGGTGGGCTGTTTGTTCAGCGTCAGGTTGCTGCTCTGCGATTGCGTTTCCACACTGTCCATCGCGAACACGCCTAACGAGTTCTAGTTAAATCGAGACAATGATTTAGCCGATATATGCAACCAGTTCAATGAATATAAACATAGGAGATACTCAAAGACAGCATCTGCTCTGTTGTTGACTGATATCGGCGTTGCAATGGATGCAATTTCCGATTATTGTGATTAGCTGCGCGTTGGTATTTGCGCTGCTCACAACTCACCGCGCGGGCCGCGCAAGCATCTCGATGAAATATATAGACAGGAAAGTAAAGAAAGAGGTTTGTCAGGTGCACAACAAAGATTTGCTCTCCGTATTTATAATGCAAATATAAATATAAAGAATGATAGAGGACGAGGTCAATTAATCTAACCAAATTTTGAATTTTATCATCCATTTTGGACAAATTTTTCACATTCCAAAACAGAAAAAGAAATGATTTACTCTCATATCTCCGTTCTTCTTGCGCAACACAAAAGAAGTGTCAAGTGTCAGCTGATACCAGTTGTCAATATGATCACTAGACGTCGCTAGTGTGTACATATCACGCATTCTTTTGCATTATAGAATCGGCACACTACATGCACTACGTGCTTTCGTTGTTGGTAACACGATCTCTTATTTTCACTGTGTAATATCCACTGCGTCACTTATTAATCAACTCGCGTTTTAATTTACGAAATTTACACGCACATACCACATGAATATTTCTCAGTAATGAGCGATAAAAAGGTGAAGACCTCACCTGCACAGGGAAATGATCCATCCGCGCCGCCTCCGTCTGCCACGCACATAATGGCTTGGCAGGAAGTCCTCCATGTCCGAACCATTATTTGCTGAATTAGAACCTAGCAAAAGATCCGTTTCTCTATCAGTCTCGAAATCTTGCATGGGATATTCCATTCCCGATGTTGAGCTGTTATATGTATAACCTCACATTATGTCCGACTACGTCCCAAAACTGTTTACAGACAGAAAGCACCCAACGGAAAGCAAAAAGCCCTTAACCTATGGGCCCACCGGCCCAACTTACACATTACGTCTGTATAACACCATGCTAGGCCTCGACGGACTTGGCATGCGGCACAGGCACTTGCGGGTTTGACTCGTTCGACGCGTTCGACTTCTCGCCATGCACGCAGCACCTCGCAATCCTTGCAATAATCGTCATCGCCCTGTATGCGAGCGATATCAGCGCACTTGACTTCCCCACGGAAAATAGTCGAAGTCGCTTGTTTAATCTAATCTGCGCCAAGTACATGTAGGTGGACTGATGTTGATAACGCAATAATCTAATGCATTTTGCTTCATCTAATCAGCATATTTACATAATCTACATATTTCATGAACAATAAATTTGCTAACATACCAGCATACAATATTATAACCTAAAATTTTTACAGTCATTTTTGTCACTTGTCATCTATTTGTGTTATATTCGTGGGATGTCGAAACTAATCGGCTACTATCGAAGACATGTTTCTCTTTGATTAGCACTATTATCTGAATTATTTAGCGATACGTTTTATATTTTAAATTTCATAACAAATTGTTTTATAATATTTTCATAAATAGTGTGTTCAAAAACACTGCCGTTTAAAATAGCGCTTACTATGATGCCATCTATAGACAGTCTGGAAAAGTACGAAATGTAATTAACTTCACAGTCTGCATAAAGCCTATGAAACCGATGAAATCTTCTAATTTAAATACTTAACTCAAACAAAACTACACCAAATAAACGTATATTATGAGTAACAAGAAGGTAATATCTCCACATTAAACAAACAAGTAACTAAACCAAATACAAACTTTTATTGCACGCATAATCTAACCTCACCTAGTCTAACCTAACATAATCTAACCATAGGAACATATTGTAAACACGCGCATGTAATGTGTAGGTAATGGACTTGTCCAATTTGTGATATTACCTTAATGAATAGTTCGTTGATGAATATGATGATACATGCAAAAGTGATGACTGATTAGAATGACACTTTCGCCGAATCAATTTTCTTGCGCAGCGCTAGCAAATAACGCTGCCGCGTGCGGGTGTCGAAGCGCGAGCCTCAACGAAATTAAATCATTTATTGCGTTCGCGGCGAACGCTTCTAATTTTAAAATCGAACTGCGCAAAGAACGCGCACCTGCTAAATTGTAAACAATGCGGCATGCAAAGTGTGTAGTAAAATGTAAAGTACTAATATAAAGCGAGTGAAACACACGAGTTTTAATTGAATGCGTTAGTGCAGTGATGTGTGTCGCGAGTTAAGTTGTAACGTTGTTAACCTCAGAACTGGTTGTGGTACTGTAAAAATATTTATTAGGTTATGTCAGGTTTTGTCTAGGTTATGTTAGGTGGGGTTATATTATATCAGGTTAGGATACAGCTAGTCCTTAAGTACATACTCACATGTCTTTTATACAGCGTACAAAGTAGTTGAAGTGTGTTGAAGTGAGCATCCATTTGTCGATTCCGATTGTTTGCAGGATTGACAGCACGGCGCTTTCAACAAGTTGTGCGGGATGAAGATGAAAAAGTGCGGTGTGAAGGGAGAGATCGCGCGCAAGGTGCGATGTGCGCGCGTGTCGCCGCGACGCGCCGCATCTCCAAGTGTGTACACAGATCTGGCTGCCAATCCTGCCGTTTTATCTGCAGCTAGCAGGAAGCGCACAAAAGCCGGCGACGGCGACGCTTAGTTTAGCCGCAGCTGTCAACTGAAACGCCCGCCAAAAAAGAAATCGCGCGCGACCCACCGCCCGCCACGATAACGCTGCTGCTTATCGCATACTTCATCATCAATAAAAACCCCAAGAGACATAATACAACAGCTAAATACCTACAACTACAACCGACTACATAATAACAGACAAGGTTTATTATTATTTTGGACGAACATTTACAACAACATAAATCAAACTTAAATTGAATAAACCGCACATAATACTAAAAGTTTTGTTTCTAACTTGTTTATACACAAATATTTTAGAGTGAGTGTTTGTTTGGCTTCTTTTTAATTAAACGTAATTAATTAGTAACAATTTGCATACGTAATTAAGCTTTCAGTTGAAAGTTTTACAACTTTTGTAAGTTTTCATTTCATAAATTGCAGTATAAACTAATATACATTGAAATATATTGAAATAAATTAAAAACTAAACTCTAAACTATGATTTAAATACGAATTATAATATAATATTAATTACTAATTGTATAATTAATAATAATGAGCGCCATGACGCATACGAAGAGCGCCCATGAGTCTCACGAGCTGTCCGAAGTGACGCAGAATCTTCTGCGACATCGGGACGCTCAGGATCCTCAGGATGTGAATGGCAGCGTTGAGACACTCACTGCTGGCGTGGAGGAGAAAAAGTTTGAGGAGAGTCCACGCGGTAACAAGACCAAAGACAAAGACAAGGACAAGAAGAATAATCAGCATTCCACGCCGACGTCTACATTCGATGATGGGTACGGTTCCTGTAATAGCACACCTCAAGGATCTGGTAAGATACTTTCTCCCTTGTTGGAACTTCCTTCGCTTTTTACTACTCCCCAAACTGGAAAAAATATTTTTAACTTTTGAATATATCACCTTCTTTGTTGTAATAAACACATGATGATTTTACGTTCGTTATAGAAATCCTGCGTAGATCCTGCCTGCTTCTCCTGTGTAGGTAAATCCGTAGACACCTGCCCCATTTCCGCTAACATGCCCTTGCTCCTTATTGCATACGCTCCGTGTCGGCGGCTGTCCGTTAGCGGAAGCATCCGCGCCGGAAACAACGACGCTGAACGTTTTCGTAATACAATTTCGCGCAGCAATATCAACTAATTGCAGCTGCAACTTGAGCGGCAAAATGCGCGCAGGTCGGCGAAGACAATGCAATAACAATCGTTTCGCCGACGCTGCTGACGACGCCGACACAATGTCAAATGTGTAGGCAAATCCGAAAACATTGAGTGTGGAATGTATATTGTTAGGTACTCGTAGTTACAAACGAAATGGGAAATGGGAGATGTCAGATATTAGATGTAAGATGTAAAACAGAAATTGTGCGTGAAGATCACGAATACAATAAGCGAGCGAGTAAAAGTTGGCGATTTATTTGCTTATACTCACAATCAGAGCACAGAGTTTGTTAATATTTCTGTCTACGCACCAATTAAACAGCTGAGTGTACTTAAATATTTAGGTACCTACTCCACTAAGAATATCAAAATTACTTAATGTTAGATACACTTTCAAATACGATTTTATTAATGTGGAAAGAAGTACTATCCGAATGAGCGAGGCTTATTACATATTGATATAGATAATATGTGATGTTTTGTACTTTACATGGCTTTTATTATTATTATTATCATTTGTATGATTCAATACTAATCTATGACAAATTTCTCTAAGGCACATTAACTTAAGATTGATTCAGACTGTTCACATCAGGGAGATAAACTTTAGAGAGGTTCCAATGTGCATCACTATTATTAATATTATTTTGAATTCAGTATTATTAATACGTGACAAATTCTATCTATCTATCTTCCGGGAGCTCAGACTAACTGTCTGACAGGACTGGGGCGACCTTAAAATTGGGCCCATTTTACCAGCTCCCTTGTAGAAGGAGTACTGCTAACACCCCCAGCCAGGGGTCCTCGGAAAAAGCATTTTTTCGCCAGATAAGCTAATACGTAAGCTAAGTTAAGCTTTATTCAAACAGTCAAGCTGCCCTTACTCGTTGCTAACAGCACAGCATAACCGAGCTAAATTTAATGACCATATTACAGGGGTCGCCTTCAATATCTACATGTTAAACAGTGTTAAATTCAATAAATGCCAGTTAAATCAACATAAGTTTCATTTCGAGTGTGCATTTTGGAGCGAAGTAGTTCATCATAGAAAAATTTCGCTATTGCATACAGTGGGGGAACATGGGCGCTTTTTGAAAAATATTTATCACGTCTGAAAATTCACGAATAACTAGTTTAACTATTCCTATTCATTATATACAAATTTCAGAATTTTCACTATATACACAACAAAACCACAAAACCAAAACTACTGGAATTTTTCAAAACATATTTTTCGGCTCATTTACCCCATACTACGAGTACATGTAGTAGGCCTAGTAGCAGGGTTAATGGACGACTCAATGATATCAGTATAATCTCGAGGAAATCAATGAAATTTCATTAGTTATTGATAAAATAAACATTATTGGATTAGGAGAAATTTAACCTTCAAGTACATACAGTGCGCGCCAGTCTGGTGATGCGGGTTCAAACCCGTATCAACCTATACC
>JAODVP010006327.1:2427-17130 GCA_025400035.1 Tetradonia laticeps
GCTTTACTCAAATTAAGTATTTCTTAAAAAGTTCACTCAAAAATCTTCATCTCACATTAATCACTTAGTTTAAGTGACACTTATAAAAATTCACTTATCATAAATCTTTTAAACTTAAATTCAATAAATCTTTATGGAATAATTTGCCATATTATTAGAATTTTTCGACTTAATTGTTGTTTAACTTAAAATAAAGACACAGCTAAAATTTAGTGAACCTTTTTAAGTGTGACTTAAATTAAGTAATTTTTGCGAAGTAAAGTTTTTCTAAGTGACACTTAAGATAAGTGAACCTTTTTAAGTGACACTTAAATTAAGTGAATCTTTTAAGTTCCACTTAAACTAAGTCATTGTTGTGAAGTTAGTTTTTTGTAAAGGAGAATTAAGTTAAGGGGCACTTAAATTTGGGAATTTAAAGAAAAATTACAGTAAAACTGAACTTACAACACTGTAAGTGTTACTTAAGTTAAGTAAAGTAAGTTACTTTATAATTGTACAATTTTAATAAATAGAATTTCGATTCAATCACATATTGTAATGAATTATTTAAGAAGGTAATATTCACGGTTAGATATTATATGAATTGCTCAAACTGCTCGTCAAGGACATTGCTGATTCACTTTCATCCGCAACTCAGACACATGTTTGTTGATCACTCAATCTGCGCGTCGAGCGAAGAGAGTAATGATTGTCCGTGACATAACAAAGTAAACATTGCATTGCGACCATGAGAGTGAGTCGATCGACTCGGTCGAAAATTCAGTAGATATATCTACACGTATGTAGGCACTGATTTGGATTTAAACTTTACTAAATGTGGTTCAATGTTTAAGGATCAGGCGTGGGTTATAATTAAGGCATGTTAATTAAATCTATGTGGTTGCCTATCTGAGATAAAATAAAGGTTGAGGTCTATTGTGTATCAAGGTTAATGAAGGTTAATTGATTCATTTTATATACCTATAAATACTTAATTAATTTGCCAAATACTTATTAATTAAGTATTATTTAAACTTAGTATATTTTCTTTAGTGGACTTTAAGAGTGGCTTAAATCAAGTGCATTTTTTAAAGTAACTTAAGTAAAGTAAGAGAGGCATCAGATCTTTCTTAAGTGTCACTTATAGTAAGTAATAGCTGTTTAGCGACATATTTTTCGAGATGACTTAGGTTAATTGAAACTTAAAGCAAATAAATATAGTTAAGTGACTTTATTAAAGCGAAGTGAGATGTTTTTTAAGTGTTACTTAAATTAAGATGAATTTACTATACTTAAATTAAGTAATTGCACTACATATTTAAGTGAAATTTTAAATAACTAAATGTATTCATTTAATTAAATGGAACCTAAACTTAAGTAAAGTATGAAACACTTAAGTGAAGATTTTTAAGAGGGATTTAAGTCAACCTTTTTTAAGTATCATTTATAGTAATTAGAAGTACTTTATTAATTAAAATGTTCACTTGTCCTAAGTCATTCTGATTTTACTTAAGATTTTAACTTAAGTCACACTTTAGTCTCTCTTTAAAAAAATTATTCATTTATTTCATTTAAGTTACACTTAAAAAACCTGCTCTTAATTTAAGTCCACTTAAAATGACCACGTAAGCGAATTCAGGTTTAAGTGTTATTTAACTTAACCCTCACTTTAATGTATTTACTTGATTTAAGTTCCGCTTAACTTAAGTGTTCACAACTTTTACTTTGTATAAGTGATACTTAAATAAAGTGGACTTAAGTCCACTTATCGAAACTGTTTCTTTACCTAGATTTCACTTAATTTAAGTCCACTTAAAACGACTACTTAAGTGAATTCATCTATTTTAAGTTTTATTAAACTTATGCCTCACTTCAAAACTTGCACTTAAATGTATTTACTTGATTTAAGTTTCGCTTAACTGAAGTGTTCACAACTTTTACTTTGTATAAGTGATCCTTAAATAAAGTTGATTTAAGTTCACGTATCGAAACTGTTTCTTTATCCAGATTTAAATTCACGTAGTTTAAGTGATCCTTAAACACGTTTACTTAATTTAAGTCCACTTAAGTGAATTTATGTATTTTAAGTGTTATTTAGCCTCACTTAAAAACTATAAGTTTTTAAGTCTCACTTAACTTAAGTCTTCACAACATTTACTTTGCATAAGTTACTTAAATAAAGTTGACTTATCTTTTTTTTTACCTAGATTTAAGTTTACTTACTTAGTTTAAGTCAAGCTTAAAAATGTTCACTTAATTTAAATCTCATTTACGTCTACTTGAGGAAATTTATTTAATTGAAAAACCTTAGTTCATTGGTAGTTAAAATTACTACAATGTCACATAACCTAATAAAGTAAGCTGATTCATAATTTATTTTAACTTTATTTTTAAGTTGTCTGTGTAATATTATTTCTATAAAAATGCGTATAGAAATGGAAAATATTAACTACACTACAGAAATTTGTTAATTAATTGACAATTCTAATCACTTACAACTGGAAAATAAGTCTATATTGTTCTGTGATTTCCAAATAAACCTTATTGACAAGGTAATTTGTCGGTGTCGCCTGTCACCTATACCACTCGCTTCGCCAGACACATTCTTGCAGTCTACACAAAAATAACATAGTTTCTATGCCATGGCCGCTCCAAAACCTTTTCAAATGAGCCATGAATGCTAACTGCGGTGACAACTTTGTAATGTTTACAGTGTTTGGCGATCGATGGTTTCGGAGACTCTTGCAAAACAGTGGTCCATTCGATTGTTGGATGTTGCGACTGTTGGACAATTAGGTAGTGTGCAATCGATTGCGACATGACTGATGGCAGAGCCAAATGTTTGGGCAGTGGCCTTCAATATTCTGATCCTTAGATACAACTATAAATTCTTTTCTTTGACAATTGAATAATCGAGCATAATTATTTTAATTGGCACGATTTAAACTAAATTTACTACACTAAATTTCAGTAAATTCACATAAATGGAGTTTTTAAACAATAAGTAAGTCTCCTTTATATTAATTGTAAGTAAATGTTGTGAAACGACTTTTTTCAGGTAAAATTGATTTAAATGCGCTATTTAAGAAACTCAGACTTTAAAGTAGGATTAAATTAAACGTACTACAATTAAATTAGGGAAATTCTCTTAAGTGGTTGTTTTTAAGTGAGACTTAAATTAAGTGAAGCTTTTTTAAGTGTTTAATACATATTACATTTGCGTAGTAAGTTATGAAATGAAACTTTTAAGTGAGACTTAAGTTAAGTAGTACTTAAATTTAACTAAAGTAAAAGTTAAACTAAATTTCCTATACTTAAATTTAGTAAATTAATTAAAAAGTAACCTTTTTAAGTGACACTTAAAATAAGTACAATTAAAGGTAAAGTAAGAAACACTTAAGATAATTGAACTTAAATCAATATTTTAAGGTCTCACTTATATTAATTGTAAGTAAATCTTGTGAAACAATTTTTTTTCGGGAAAATTTAAGTTAAGTAAAACTTAAATCAAGTAATTTTTTTAAAGAGCATTTTTCAGAGAACTCAGTCTTGAAAGTAGTTTATGTGCAACGTACAACAATTAAATTAGGTAAATTTTGGGGCTGTTCTTAAGTAAAATTTAAATTCAGTGACGTTTTTTAAAATGTTTAATTTCAAACTATGCAAACATTATGAATGAAATTTTTGAAGTAAGATTTAAGTTAATTGGTATTTAAATTTAAGTAAAGTAAAAATGACTTAAGATTACTTACTTTTGTACATATTATTAAGATCGAAATTTTTTGTGATGAAAAATATTTTTAAGAGTCACTTTCACTAAGGAAACATTATGGAATGAAATTTTTAAAATGAGACTTAAGTTAAGTGGTACTTAAATTTAAGTAAAGTAAAAATGACTTAAGATTAGTCATTCTTGTGCATATTATTAAGATGGAAATTTGTTTAATGTGACGAAGAATATGTTTAAGTGTCACTTAAACTAACAATAAGTAAATATGTATTACGGAATGATATTTTTAAAGTGAGACTAAAAATAAGTAATACTGGAATTTAAAGTAAAGTAAGAATGATTTAAGTTAAGTGAGCTTTTGTAAATAAGTTTTTATTTTTTGTGATGACAAAATTTATAAAGTCGGGAACCCGGATTTACCGAAGAAAACTTAATAAAAACTTTTGTTTAGTTTTGCTATTTTTCTGCGTTATCAGTATTCTATTATATTTAGTAAAAATATTAGAAGTATGTGCCACAATTAATCGAAGAAATTATGGAAGAAATTTTTCACAATCAATTGAGATTGATAATAAATTTGGCAATTGCGAATTGTAAATATGCTTAATCACTGATTGTGAATATTATGTATAAGGTACTTGCAAGGTATGCAAAAATATGTATACATGACAGGTGAAAAATAAAATATATACACACGTGAAAATACCCGATGCGAATTTTCCATTGTTTTAAGCC
Source organism: Tetradonia laticeps (assembly GCA_025400035.1). Classification (NCBI taxonomy): domain Eukaryota; kingdom Metazoa; phylum Arthropoda; class Insecta; order Coleoptera; family Staphylinidae; genus Tetradonia; species Tetradonia laticeps. Next base: position 6,872 of record JAODVP010006327.1, read on the forward strand.
AAATCGTACGGTATTGTTTCCCATTCTAGTCTGATAAACAAGTTACTTAATTTATTGATATTCCCATACGTAGTAGACAAATTGAATGTTGAATTGTAAAAGAGTCAGTAATATAAAGGTTTCCTCCTACAATAAATTTATTGTAAGCCATAATTTGCGACTTTATTACTCCAGAGAAGTTAGAAGTTTAACAGATAACATATAACGTAGTTACCTAGTAATTTCGGATATAAAAAGTAATGTAATTAACACCAATTGCACATTGCTAAATACTGCAACCAATTATTGTGACAATCCGAATGCAAATGCATTTAGGTAGTTGCGGAATTCAGTTTACGATTATTACTGCATGTAAATAAATTTAGTGCATGAATAGTTTAGTGCTTTCGACATTCTAATTCTCAAACAAATAATTCGGTAAACAGTCTGGATTTGTGTTGTTAATTGGTGAATTGCAGGTATTTCCTAATGTTTTGAGTAGTGTAATAATTCCTTTTATATAATTAGGTAATTTTATATGTTAATTAGGTAAATCTAAATGTTTAATCGAAATTACATTCCAAATTTTTATAATATGTTTATTTTTTCTCTTGCAGATTTTACATCATGTCGCTGATATATAGATTCTTCGGTGATATCAACAGATTATTGAACAAACATGCAGGTAATATTTTCTTGTTATGTACTTAATTTTTTTTACAATAATTTTTCTAAATATGTTACTTTAACATATAAAAATTTCAGAACTTTTATTGCATAAGAAATCATAAAATATTGAATTTTTTTGGCAATTTTGGGAAATAAAAGTGTTTTCCCAGAAACCATAAAAGATATTTGAAAACAGGGTCTGTTGGAGTGTGTGGATTAATTTCAACTTCCCGTTTTAACCGGAAGTGACATAAATTGTGAATTTGTAGACATTATGAAGAAAACGTGGAATTTTCAATCAAGTTTTACTATGCGGTTCAGTTCGTCGTGTATATTGTTTACCGTTCTGTTAATTTAAGAGTAACCATACTGGGGGAGATGGAACTTATTTCAAAACATGTTTATCAGCGCTTTGTTTGAAAACAAAACTATATAACACATTTTAAAATAATGCAATATTTTCATAGGTAAAAGTCAGTTTTTTTTTCGAAAATTATAAAATATTCCGAAAATTACCCTAACCTAACCTAACCTGGTAATGACGAAACTGGGGAAGATGGAACTCATTTAATTTCTTTTTTACGATGACTTCTATAAATATCTAACTTCATTATATAAAAAATTCAGAAATTTTATAACAAATCCCAAAAAAACAATTTTCCAACCGGAAGTGACGTATAATATGAATATTTCGAAATTAAAGAAGAAAATTTTGGATTTTCAAATCAGTCAAAATTCAATCAAAACATTTTCTCGAAAACTATAAAAGATATCCGAAAACTGGGGGAGATGGGACTCATTTAAAAAAATATTTGTTAGACCTTTATTTTATGGCTAAAAATTTTGATTTTTACGATAACTTCTACAAATATCTCATTTTATTATATAAAAATTTCAGAAATTTTCTTCTATAACGAATCCAAAAAAAGCAATTTTGCTACAATTTAGAACCGGAAGTGACGTATAATATGAATATTTCGAAATTAAAGAAGAAAATTTTGGATTTTCAAATCAGTCAAAATTCAATCAAAACATTTTCTCGAAAACTATAAAAGATATCCGAAAACTGGGGGAGATGGGACTCATTTAAAAAAATTATTTGTTAGACCTTTATTTGATGGCTAAAAATTTTAATTTTTACGATAACTTCTACAAATATCTAACTTTATTATATAAAAATTTCAGAAATTTTCTTCTATAACGAATCCAAAAAAAAACAATATTGCTGTAATTTCCAACCGGAAATGACGTAAAACATGAATATTTCGAAATTAAAAAAGAAAACTTTGGATTTTCAGACTCAATCAAAATTCAATCAAAGCATTTTCTCGAAAACTATAAAAGATATCCGAGAACTGGGGAAAATGGAACTCATTTAAAAAATTTTTGTTAGTCCTTTATTTGATGGCTGAAAATTTTAATTTTTACGATACTTTTACAAATATCTAATTTTATATTATAAAAATTTCAGAAATTTTATTCTACAACAAATCAAAAACAGCAATTTAATTGATAATTTCCAACCGGAAGTGACCTAAAATATGAATATTTCTAATTAAAGTAGAAAATTTTGGATTTTCAGACTGAGTCAAAATTCAATCACAATGTTTTATCGAAAGCTATAAAAGATATCCGAAAACTGAGGGAGATGGAACTCATTTAAAAAACTTTTGTTAGTCCTTTATTTGATGGCTGAAAATTTTAATTTTTACGATACTTTTACAAATATCTAATTTTATATTATAAAAATTTCAGAAATTTTATTCTACAACAAATCAAAAACAGCAATTTAATTGATAATTTCCAACCGGAAGTGACCTAAAATATGAATATTTCTAATTAAAGTAGAAAATTTTGGATTTTCAGACTCAGTCAAAATTCAATCACAATGTTTTATCGAAAGCTATAAAAGATTCCAAAAATTGGGGGAGATGGAACTCGTTTAAAAAAATATTTGTTAGACCATTTGATGGCTGAAAATTTTAATTTTTACGATAATTTCTACAAATATCTAACTTTATTATATAAAAATTTCAGAAATTTTATCTACAACAAATCCCAAAAAAACAATTTTGCTAATAATGTCGAACCGGAAGTGACCTAAAATATGAATATTTCTAATTAAAGAAGAAAATTTGGGATTTCGGACTCAGTCAAAATTCAATCAAAACATTTTCTCGAAAACTAAAAGATATCGGAAAACAGATCTCAGCTATCTATTTATCAGGTTGTATTGTGGTGTGACTAAAGTTTTGAACTTCCGGTCCAGACAGGAAGTCACCGAGAATGAGAATTTATCAAAAATTTTGACGAAAATTTGGATACCAATTTCGTATTACCATTACATTCGTTCAGTTGAACATCCGGTTTACTGTTTTACTTTCTCTTTAAACCGGAAGTGACCAAAAATATACAATTTATAAAAACTTTTGAAGAAAACTTCAGAATTTCGAATCAAAAATTTTACTACATGATATTAACATTTCTTACATTTCAAATTTCTTCCTGCTCTATATCTAATACATAGTATTATATTGCAATGAAAATAACAAAATCTTCCTTCGCAGATATCAGAACGGCACATCTTCCACTCGTATCCAGTCCGTTCTACACGCTGGGCATATGCTTATCTTACGTAATGATAGTTAAGGTATGTCATTAGTCATTAGATTCTATTCGCATCTCCTGTTATTATTCGGCATTAACTTTAATTGCATTGTATTGAGTGCGCGTCACTGTGTCGTAATTATCAGTTGGTATTTAAAGAATTAAAAGTATGAATTTCTACAGACCGGTAAAATTTAATACATAATAATATTGCTCTGTAAATTATTGATTACAGTACATCGGACCCAAACTGATGGAGAATCGCAAGCCGTTTAATCTGAAGAACACGCTCGTCTTCTACAACTTCCTGCAGGTCCTGCTCAGCGCGTATATCTTCTACGAGGTGGGTCAGTGCGAAAAGCGCACTTGTGTCACATGTCGACGGTTAAAAATAGATGTGAACTTATGCAGAGAGAGAGATGGAGAGAAAAGTGGCGTTGATGTTCGAAATTATGTACTTACAACCGTGCTAGGGACGTAGGACGTATTTTTAGATGTGTTTATGGTTTCAATATAGGCACATACTGCATATTTCTTGCGTAAGAGTACTACTACAACATGTCGTACTTCGTAATTTCAATTTATATTTATTATTACATGTACATATTTCAATTTTAGAGAGTAGCTGGTATTTTAAGAGGTTAGGTCAAGATTTTCTTAATTTTTGTAGTATGAAATATGATTTAGGATCATAAAAATATTATTTAGTTGGTAGAATACCGAAATTTTGCTTTTGATACGATTTTTAACAATATTAAAACGTAAAACCATTAGGAAAATCTCTAAACTGCACTTTTCAAATCATATTATTCAGAAACTATAACACAACTCGAAATTTTGACTGTAACTTCACAGTATCATTATCTAGTAAACTACGTACGATTTTTTTTGTTATCTTCATAACTTACTGCTCATTTTTCGGTTCAAAATTGAAGATTTGTGTTTACAAGTCCGCCATTTTGTTAAAATTTGATGTAAAGTTAAAACCGTACGTACTTTACTAGCTAATCTTATATAGATGAAGATCCAGTTATTTATTTTGTTGTAAATAGTACGAGTTTCTAGAAAAACGGTCATCCGTAAAAGCCTTCTTGAAAATGGTGATTTCTGTCCACTAGTTGCCATTTTCGAAACGGGCGACGATGGTATTCACTGACTATCGCTTGTTTCAACTCCAAATTTTAACTGTAGCTTCACAATAACATCATCTAGTAAACTACGTACAATTTTTTTATTATCACTGCAACTTTTTGTTATATGAACAATTTACTGCTCATTTTTCGGTTCAAAATTGAAGATGTGTGTTTACAAGTCCGCCATTTTGTGAAAAATTGATATAAAGCTAAAAACGTACGTATTTTACTAACTAATATTATATAGATGAAGACGCCGTTTCTTATTTTGTTGTAAATAATACGAGTTTCTAGAAAAACGGTCGCCCGCGAAAGCCTTCTTGAAAAAGACGATTTTGGTCCAGTACTTGCCATTTTCGAAACGGCCGACGATGGTACTCGCTGTTTATTGCTTGCATCAATTTCAAATTTTAACTATAGCTTCACAATAACATTATCTAGTAAACTACGTACAATTTTTTTATTATCACTGCAACTTTTTGTTATATGAACAATTTACTGCTCATTTTTCGGTTCAAAATTGAAGATGTGTGTTTACAAGTCCGCCATTATGTGATAAATTGATATAAAGCTAAAAACGTACGTGCTTTACTAGCTAATATTATATAGATGAAGACACCGTTTCTTATTTTGTTTTAAATATTACGAGGTTCTAGAAAAACCGTCGCCCGTAAAAGCCTTCTTGAAAAAGACGAGTTTGGTCCAGTACTTGCCATTTTCGAAACGGGCGACGATGGTATTCACTGACTATCGCTTGTTTCAACTCCAAATTTTAGCTGTAGCTTCACAATAACATCATCTAGTAAACTACGTACAACTTTTTTATTATCACTGCAACTTTTTGTTATATGAACAATTTACTACTCATTTTTCTGTCAAGAATTGAAGATGTGTGTTTACAAGTCCGCCATTATGTTAAAAATTGATGTAAATTTAAAACCTTATGTACTTTACTAGCTAATCTTATATAGACTATGATCCCACCTTGTATTTTGTTGTAAATATCATGAATTTCCAGAAAAACGCCCGCAAAATTCCTTTTAAATATTATAAATATTTAAATATTCACGTCAAAACTAGTTCTGCTAAAATTTCTTATTTACATATCTAAAACATCATTAAAAACTCCCCAAACTGGAATTCCGGTTAATCGGCATCCGAATCACTACAGTACATGCTTAATAACTAATTAAGACATTTTGTTATAATTTTATGTATATAATAAGAATGTATTTAAAATAATATTGGAAAATTTTTATATGGTTAGATTAATTATTTATTATTCATTTATTTAGTCTCGCTTCATGCTTGGTTTAATTGTTGCAGATTGGATCCGTTGGTTGGTTCACAGGTCGCTACAGCTACAGGTGTGAGCCGGTAGACTACTCGAATTCACCAAATGCACTGCGAGTACGTTCACCTTCTATTCACAATGTTTCCAATACCGAATTTAGTCCTCGTGGTCCTCATCCGCGATTTGTCATTAGTTACCGCTACTAATTGATGAATTGGGCATTCATGATTGTGATTCTAATGAACATTATGTTCCAGGCGATACGAGCGTCCTACATGTATTACCTGTCGAAGTTCACGGAATTCATGGACACGGTAAATCTTCAAAACATGTTAACCTTCATATTCCTAAGATTAAATCTATTTTATTTAGATTTTTAGATCTTTTGATTCGAATACAGTAATTATATCAACATAACCTCTAATTATAGTAAATTATAATGCCTAGCTATTGATGAATGTGGTTATGTTAAGAATTTGGTTAGGTGACCTTTCTGGTTATGTTAATTTCACGATATTTAATGTGTCGGCAACTCGATGTCCTCTTGTAACTCTTGTAATACTTGCGACTTTGTTTCAGCTCTTTTTCGTTTTGAGAAAGAAGAATGAACAGATTTCGACCTTGCATGTGATACATCATGGAATTATGCCAATGTCTGTCTGGTTTGGTGTCAAATATACACCAGGTTAGTGTTAATTAATTTATGAATAGATTGATTATTTAGATTAGATAATTAATATTTCGATTCTGCTTCTGTTTAGATTTTTGTTTCTAGCTTTTTATTATATTTTACTTGATTATTATACTTGAATGGAGAAGTTCATTATGTTAATCATGGTTTTACTCTTTATTTTAACCGAATTATTACCTAGCTTATGTTGATTTTGCTTATCACTTTGCCTAGTAAACATTGATACGCGTTAGAGACTCTTATCTCTGTAAATATGGTAGTTATTTAAAAATTAGAAATTTTCAGACATGAATTTTACAGATAATGCAAAAAATTGAGTAAAGACATAAACATTTTTGTGGATTTATTAAGATTTCTGATATTTATGCTTTTAAAACTATTTTTACTTGTATCATAAGTAATTAAAATAATCGACATGATCAATACTATTATTCAATTTGTTTATTTACGAACAATAATTACAATAAATTCAATTTTACAGGTGGTCATGGTATGTTCTTCGGTTTAGTCAACACCTTCGTCCATATCGTGATGTACACCTATTACATGATGAGCGCTTGTGGTCCTTCTATCCAGAAATATCTATGGTGGAAGAAATATTTAACTACTTTACAGATGGTATGACATTTCATTATCTAATAATAACACGCCGTTCATTTCTGGGGGCCAAGTGAAACGCGCCGGATGAGCCATATGACTTAGATTCACAGAAATTTGTAGAATATTTTGTGAAAAAGTTAGATTCAGATATGACTCAATTTTTTCATAATTAATTAATTTTTCTCAAAATATTGTACAAACTTTTCTGAATCTAAATAATTTTGACTGATCAGGCGCGTTTCAGTCGTTTCCTTGATATGAACAGCGTGTAATAAATAATAATTCTTCATTTCACGCTTTGTTGAGGTTATGTATATATGTATGTTTAGGTCCAATTCGTCGCCATCATCGTCCACTCCTTCCAACTCCTCTTCATCGATTGCAACTACCCACGCGAGTTCGTATGGTGGATCGGAATGCACGGCGTCTTGTTCTTCTTCCTCTTCAAGCAGTTCTACGAGGAAAGCTACCTAAAACGCTCCAAAAACGCCAAACTCGTTGAGAAGAAACATGAAAATGAGAAACCAGCAAATGGACACGTAAAGAACGGTCTTCAAAATGGCGTCGTCCAAAATGGCGTCTCCGGTAAAGAAAAGAATGGCGTGCATCTCCGCCATACAGCGACAGACTACTACATCAAATCAAACGGTGATACCAAATAATAAGCAAAATACTGACCATGCGTTGTATAATTGAATTGTTTGTTATCTTACATTTGTCATCGATTGATGTGAGACTATATTTTGTCGAATTCATTAGCGAAGTAGTGTAGCACGCAATGTGGTTTAGAGTGGTAGAGTGGTTAGAGACAATGTGGACATTCTTATGCTCAAGTTAAACAAAAATAGCACAAATTAAGTAAAACGGTAAGCTAGGATAAGATTATTGGAAGATTCTGGAAGATATGAAGAAAATCGGCGAAACAAAGCATAAGCTATTACATATTGAATATTGAAGTTAAAACGACGGTAAGTTAAACAATTAAAACATAAAAGACGAACCACGAAAATTATACACGTAGATGAAAATGTAATATATCTACCAATAGGTGCTATATTTTTACTAATGGTGTAGTTGTTAAATTTATTACCTAATTTTTATACGAAACTTTATTGAAACGAAGAGAAATCTTATACACATCTAGGTGATAAATATAAAACGATGTACGATGTATATATGTACCACCAAAATGGCGTTCATGCAAGCAATAGGTACGAAGTTTCGTGTTTGTTGTGGTGTGACGCAATCGTGTTTAGTCATTTCCCACGCGGGAAGCTATATTATTGTAAAAGCATTTTCAGCAAATGGGAGAATATTGAATTGAATGTCTACACTTTACATGCACTAGATTTATAATGGTGCTGCTGGGATTTACGTAGAGTGCGCTAGAGTCACTGCTGGGTTATTGATTTTTACGATTTTGTTGTTGTTTATTATATCGAACATGTACGCGTATTGTATGATGGATGCAGGAAACCAGGTTATTGTTGTATTTAATACTTAATCTATGTAATTGTGTAAATAAATATGTTTTGTTTCATTGGCGGGACTTTTGCCTCCATTTTTCGAGAAATTGGCCATCGAATAATGAAAACCGTGGTATCGTTTTTAGTTTTAGAGATTCTGGTTCCTAGTAGTAGTGACGCAAAATATTATGTAGGGGAATTTAGAGAGAAAACGTAGAAATTTGCAATCGAAAATTTAACCATTTCATTTTTCTCATCGAGATCTTATAGAAAATACTAGAAGTTTTGTTTTGTTTATTATAATAGTTTCTCTGAAAAGGGCTTTAGAAATTTCGTTTTTGTCCTTGGGCGAATATAAAAATATAATTTCAATTTTTCTAACTTCAGTCATACTCTATGAAACTCAATATGCTCGGATATATTTTTAAAATTTTTAATTTGCTTAAACTTTCCACAGCGCCGAGATTCGATTTCGGAACCGTTTATTTCACAATTCAGTTGTACTTAAAACTTGGCAACTAACTTTGTTGGAGGTAAACACTCATTTGAAACATATATTTTATCTTGCTATAAAGTAATTCGCCCCTAAACCGCCTGGCAACAACTTAGTATTGACATAGCACCAATAAGATTATGATCCGATTTTCTGCACCGAATCGTCCGTGCTGTAAATCGACCTAACCAAACCTATGGCCTTACTAGCTGCTTGCGCCGCTCTTCGCTCGATAATCTTTTAAGCTCTGGGGACAAAATCATGTAGACAAGCTAGCGAACCGTTCAGGAATCACTGCTTAGGATAGGCAGAGGCCGAGGGTCCCAAAGAAAAAAAACGTGATCGTTCCCATTCGGTTAGAAAAAGAAGATAATGAGAAAAGGAAAACAAAATATATGGGCCAACACGTTATATCAGAATATCCTACCTAATACCAATTTCCGAATGGTGTCCGACATGAGTGTAAAGTATTTATCTCAGTAACTATTTTACAATAAGAAAATTCAATTGATATCGCAAATTCTGTGCAAACTTGGCAGGGGCCAAAGAAAATTTTTAGTCTGAAAAGGGAGCCCCAGACAAATACCTTTGGGAATCCCTGCTATAGATGAATAGATACTGTAACAATTTTTACAACCCTGATTCCACAACGTTTGGAGATTAAGATTGGGCCCTTTGTACTTACCCCATGAGAATGGGACTCACCCTTCCAGTGCCACCACTAGGCTCGAGAACCTGATCAGGTTCTCGAGTGGGAGTTCCCTGAGTCGCCTGAGATTGATGGACTCTACGTTTAGAAAGTAAATTCTCTTACCTGTGAACGCAGGGTATATACATATGACATGTTCCATCGTTTCATCATCCTCCATACAGCGTCGGCAGGTTGGTTCCTCCGCGAGTCCCATCTTATGGAGTAGATATCTTACTGATCAGTGTCCGATGAGCACTTGGATCAGCAGTCTGAGGTTTGGGCTGGTTAAATTGAGGTATTTACGCCAGGTGGTGAGTTGAGGGTAGCACATGGCTTCTCTTCAATGTTTGTAGCTCATATCATTCCACCTAGCTTAGTGCTGGTTGATGGTGATGCCACAGATTTTATTGCGGAAGACACGGGGTTCCATCCCCACATCCAGTTGATTCACATCTCCTGGGAGGTTGGCCTCGCTCCTGGCTAGGCAGTCGGCCCTTTCGTTGCCGATATCACCGCTATGACTCGGTCGGTGGAGATATGTACAGTCGGCCGCATAAAGATTGTCGTCGAATGCCAACTTGTGAATTTCAGAATAGACCTTATTGCTAACACGAAAGAAACACGGCAGGTAAACAG
>JAODVP010006549.1:0-17107 GCA_025400035.1 Tetradonia laticeps
TGGCTTGTTTTGTTAAGGTGGCTATGGTAGTTTTTAAAAGCACGGGCGTATATTATATTCATATGACGCTACGGCGTGCTAGATACAAGCAAAATAGTGTACCAATGATAGAAAATACCTTAAAGTATAATTGGTCTTTCAAACACGCATGATTTTTCGAGCACGACCCGTAGCGGCTATAGGCCCTTTGTATTTACTCCATTGCATCAGGGAGTACTGCAACCATCGTTGTCCAAGATTTGAAAGTTCATGAACAGGCACCGTTCCTTCCCCCCTGGTACCCTCGGAAAATCCCTCATAACCCGATAGGATCATGCAGGCTTAATATCACATCATCTCATCTCCTTTTATAGATAAAATTGCATAGATATACAAATACTTAATGTCAATATTTTTATTTATCAGTTAAATACAATTTACGAAATAAATACTGTTTGAATTAGGACATAGCATTATTTATCGTACATCCATGAGCATCAATAAAAATCTATTTATGCATTAATTAATTAGCAATTAATACAATATTATTACAATAATACAATAGTATGTATATGTTTGTATATTCGATGTTCACAATAATAGGTGTGATAAATTGGTTTGCAAATCGTCCATATGGAATTTGTTTATATAGGTACTCCCAGTATACAACATGTTCGTGCAAAATTCCCAAATGCATTGCAACAGCTCGTTGTGAGAGTATGTACCTATAATTAAATGTGGCTGAGAGTTGACAGTGTCTTCGGCAATTATTGACCGACCGATGCAAATTACTGCGCCACTCCATTTGCTAATTTTGAATATAGGTGATGATACAAATAATTGATAAACATTGTTCCCTCTATTTGCATATATTAATTACTTATTAGTATATATCTATTAATTTAATGTGAAGGAATATTTGGTTAAACCGTTAAGTTATTCAGCTTATTTGGTATAATTCGTAGCCGTACGTGGTATGACACATCCCATACACGTAGTGATTGTTCAATGGTGGTTAATGTGGTTGAGGTTATACGATTTACGATTATATTCTAATAAGTTAAGCCTGGATACGTTTGGTTATGTCTGCACGTTCATTTATGTATAAATTTTTTCAATTGAAAAACATGTAGAAACAAGGTAAAACTAGAAACTTTCGATTCATTCGGTACCGAAACTTTGTGTCAAATTCACTATCAGATACAATGTCATATATTTTCATTTACGTGAAAAAGGAATGGGAGAAATTGAAAAGCAAAAAAAAATCGATTTACAATTAGAGTTGTTAATTATTCCAAACGATTTAATGAAACTTTAAACATGTTGAATAATGTTCCGCGTCAAGTCAACTGTCAAATTGTAGTGTTGGTTAATCTTCATTACTATGCATTATATTCCCAACTTGGTGTATGACAATCGATTATAAAACAGTTAAGGGAGTCAGCCGAAAATAGTAGTGCATCCTCCGAATAGTTCTCCTCTTCTCATTTTCAGTTCAGTTCAGTTCAGTTCAGTTCAAAACACTCATTACAATAAACCAGACATTACCTTGTCATATGAATTTAGGTAGTTCACATCGAATAAATGAAAGTCGTGTATTTTCTACATGTAGCGTAAGTAGGTAATACTTTTGAATTACGATAGCATTGCACCGAATTTCGCATGCGCATGGAAATTATTTCGGTTCATCGCAGGCTTTACGAATGAAATTTATGTAGTTGAGCAATTGTTCATCTTTTCAATGTGTGTGAGAGATTTCGACATCTTCATCAAGATCAAGGCAAAAACGTAATCAAGCAGCAAACAGGCAATTGCCCTGCTCTAAAAAAATTACTTATCATTAACATTTTATTATAACTATTAGGCTAAGAAACTCGCGACCGACACGGATTTCGATACTCCTGTATTTATGTACAAGTGCGAACAATTTGCCACGTGCGCTGTCGTTTAACTATAGTTACCTTACTTATACGAGTATGCTAAGAAATGTGTTATCTACTGTGTTGGGTGCGAAATATTCATGGATTAATCGGTTAAAGTCAATTAATCGATTATTGAAAACCCTTAGTTTGATTAATCGATTATTGTAAATTCTACAAGATCGCTTAGTCGATTAATCGATTAATTATTTTCCAATAGCCATTCTTATTATTTCTAGTGAGATTAACTGATAACGGGCTGATTTATCGATTAATTAGTTGATCAGTCTAGTCATTATTGACCAGTAACCATGTCGATTAATTATGATCAGAGACTAAGCTGATTAATCTTTTAATTAATAGATCAGCCGATTAATTATATTCGCCATTAACACGCTTATTATTGCGTTATTATTTGTGGTGTGATCAATATTTATCGATTAATCGATTCAATCATTGCAAAATCTTATTGAGTTTAAAACAATCGATTAATCGATTATTGAAGAAACTTTCCGGTTGAAAAAAATCGATCAATTATATTAACCATTAACCTTTCTTATTATTAATAGAGAGACTGATCAATAAGGAATGACAATTTGTCCTCCCTAGTCAATTAATAGGTTAGAGTACAAGTTTACTAATTTATACAATTGAATGAATAAAATTTAATTTATTCATAGTAATAATGAATACCTATGTACTTATTTAAAAATAGATGAAGTAAAGTAATCTGAATGAATACATTTAATTAGGCCGTCCAAACTAATGCATTACCAACCAATCTTCCAAGCGAAGTACGGAGCAGTTAAGATGATTAGGCGTTAGGAACGTCGGTCCTCATTAATATTTAGAATATTCTTTTATTTCTGTATGGTTTTTATATTATCCGTTTAATCGGTTCATTTAAAACTCCAATTTACTCCTTCGTTTAGTGTACAGATCAGTCTTGTTCTTTTCAAATTTTCCTCAATAAGCGTTCCACGTGGTGAAAGCAAATCTACGAGCTCTAGATTAAGTAAGGCTTCCTAAATTTGATCTTGTCGTATTATCATCACTACGATTTGGCGTTGGTGAGTATGAGTATGTGTATAGAAGTATTGTTTAGACGGAGAAGGGAGAGAGGCACAGCAATTATTAAACATGTCCAAAAGAGGCCGACGCCGCGACGCCGGCGGCCGGTAAAAAGACAGAAGGCATAAAAGGTTAATTGATATGAGTCGCCATTTTGCGCACGGGCATATGTACAATGTGTGTGTGCAAATTTGACCAACGACTCACAACGCTTTGCTACATTTAATTGACTGCATAGTTGACACATACTATCTTACTTACAAAGGAAGCCAGACACGGGAGGGTGGCTGGAAAAGGTGGGAGTTTCGAAACAGGGCGTCCGGGCGGTGTTTTCCACTGCCGGGCTCTAACAGCTTCAAGGAACATCAAAGTCACGCGCTAGTTCCACATAGACTAAGTAGTCTTTGCCCTTCTCGCCTTTGGGTGAAGCTATCTTTGGCGGCGGTGGGGGCGGTGGTGATATGCCTCGGTCCCCACAGCCGCCAAGACTTAATTTGCTACCGAATCCATTCACGTGTGCAACATGCACACCGGAAGATTCGTCGAAAGAACTGTGTTTAGGGCACATACTGAGCAAACCTCCACCTAAGCCTCCACCCAAGCTGTGCTTAGGACAGTCCTCACTCAACTGCTTCATAATCCCTGGACGTAGTCCGTCCTTGTGTTTCGGACAAGGTGATGCGCTGATGATGTTGATGTCCGGCAGAAGCAGAGTGCCGTTTGGTAACGAGTTTTGTTTGCATAGCAGCAGACTTTTCTTGTCATCGGTAATGCTAGCATCTTTGTTGTCAGCGTCGTCGGCAGGAGCGTCCGTCTCCGGCGCACACGCGCGCCGTCAGGAGTGTCCATCCTTGTTGCTGATCACGCCATCGCCGTTGGTTTTGCCTTCTTCGGAGATGTCGACAAGGGGCCAGTCTGAGTCTGGACTGGAGGGCTCCGATGATGACGAGGTAGAAGTCGAGGCGACGATGGCAAGCGAGGGCAGCGAGGGAGGCGCGTTCAATAACGCGTTGCGGGCCTGCCGTCAGGCAACAGTAGAGACATGTTCTGGCTCCGGGGACCAGCAGTTGTCGCTGAGCCAACAGCCGATCACAACGGTGACCAGTCCAATCAGTAGGGCTAGCATTATATACACTTCGGCATTACCTAAACATATATCATGGCAAGCATTAGTTAAGGGGTACTATATTACCGTATTATAAGAAAATAGCGACAGAATAAAACACAGAAGAGGATTTCTGGAGAAGAAGGATGTGTATAACCATGTCTACGATGCTTTATAAATGGTTGAAAATGAATCAGTTGTAACGAAAGTGATTAAATTCAGCTATGATTCAACAATTCGGCAAACACTAAAAGATTTACAGAATGGTACCCCACACCCTACGTGTGCCCCAAATGACTCCCTTGGAGATATGTTTGATCGGGAGTTCATTTCATGATGTCGAATAGTTTCGTGAAAGTCTGGCCTCGACGACAAAATAGGAAACAAAATTGACCGAGGGAAAGGGGAGGCGGAGAAAAACCAACCTAGTTGTTTACGTATGCCGTTACCCATTTTGCTCCTCCACAGGCTATTAATGAGCGTTGGATCAGCTCGCCGCCATTCCCGCCACCCGGCCAAGTTGCGGCGGACGCCACCTACGCCTACACCCATTCCACCCGTAGGCATCGCAAGACCGACAGGAAGTGGTGTCGTCGGCACAGGCAGCCCGGCCTGCGGCTGACCATGAGCACCACTTTGTGGAGATGGAAATCCATCAACTGGGGCAACATCAAAAGGCACAATTTACATCCGGCTTATTCATAAATAACTACTTCCTAGATAAACCCAACTACTTACCAAGCAAGCAAAGTAAGCATAGGAAGCAAATAAGATTTAATAAAGGCTGGTCCATGGTTCTTCACAAGTCGGAGATTAACAGACCAGCGTTCATTGATCCACGTCGCTTTGAATTTCTAGAACAATAGAGACTCACGTCAAAAACTCGCTCATTTTAATCAATATCATATATGTCATGTGTCATGAAGTAAAGTTGAAAATTTAAAGTTTAAAATAAAATAAAAAATATATAATATTTAAATGAAGACATTAATACAATAATCTGCAATCATGGGAATGGAATTTATCACCACATTTCTACCCCCAAAAAGGCCTATTGTTGTAGCGCACCGCGAACCTCCTCCTGCTCCTCCACCAAAGCCAGTGTATCAGACTACAAGATTCCAGCAGTTTTCGATTCCCTTGACGCAAGTATTACAAAATTATCGAACACCAATTCCACCTGTAATGAAACAAGCTATGAGATATATCGCAGAGCACAGTAATGCAGCTGAACAAGAGTATCTGTTCAAAAAGACACCTCGTCAATCACGTCTAATGCTATTACGAGAAGAAGCAAATAGCGGGTTAAAACCTAACTTCAAATCTCCATATGAAGCAGCTGGGTTAATAAAGATGTTTCTTCGGGAAATGACAGAACCCCTTATTCCATCGAAATATTATGATGCCATTCTGAATTTTCCAGTGAGAGAAGAAGAATCGGTCAGAATTCGAGAGGCTATTACAATCATTGATAATGTGCCAGATAAACATAAATCATTTCTGTGGAGGCTCTTTAGGTTATTAATACAAGTTAGTGTGTTTAAGGAACAGAACAAAATGGGGAGTAAAGAACTGGGAACCATGATTGGACCCCTACTTTGTTGGTCGGCAGATAGTAGGCAAATGAAAGCTAGCGAGATGAGTGCATTAGGTGCATTTGCGACCTTCCTTATTGATCA
Source organism: Tetradonia laticeps (assembly GCA_025400035.1). Classification (NCBI taxonomy): domain Eukaryota; kingdom Metazoa; phylum Arthropoda; class Insecta; order Coleoptera; family Staphylinidae; genus Tetradonia; species Tetradonia laticeps. The sequence goes on from JAODVP010006549.1 coordinate 5,754, forward strand.
TGCTAACCATTTTTTCAAATATGATCCGGCATTAGTACCCGATGGAGCGTGGCACTCCACAATATTAAATCCGAAAGACGCTGAAATTGATGAAAATAGTGACAATAGTGAAAAGGGAAGTGGACATGGTATACACCATACAGACCATCATGGGCACGATAGTCACCATCATCACCATAGTCATCATGACGATCACAAAGGAGGAGAACACCATGGAGGACATACAGATCACCGAGATCACCACCACAGTCATCATGACGGCCATAACCAGGGGGAACACCATGCAGGGCATACAGATCATCATCATCACGATAATCACCATAGTCATCATGATGGACACAAAGGAGGAGAACATCATACTGGACATACAGATACCCGTCATCATGATTCGCACCATAAACACCATGATACAGACCATCATCATCACGATACTCATCACAAGCATCATGGTCATCATGACGATAATAAAGGAGGAGAACACCATACAGGGCCTAAAGATCACCATCATCACGATACTCACCATAGTCACCATGACGGCCATAAAGGGGGAGAACACCATACACGGCATACAGATCATCATCATCATGATGGCCATAAAGGGGGAGAACACCATACAGGGCATACAGATCATCATCATGATGGCCATAAAGGGGGAGAACACCACACAGGGCATAACGATCATCATCATCATGATACTCAGCATGGTCATCATGATGGCCATAAAGGGGGCCATCATACAGGGCATACAGATCACCATCAGCACGATACTCACCATAGTCATCATGATGGCCATAAAGGAGGAGAACACCACACAGGGCATACAGATAAACATCATCACGATACTGACCATAATCATCACAGCCATCATGATGGGCATAAAGGAGGCGAACACCACGCAGGGCATACAGATCACCATCATCAAAATACTCACCATAGTCCTCACGATGGGCATAAAGGGGGCGAACACCATGCAGGGCATACCGACCATCATCATCACAACACTCATCAAAGTCACCATGACGAACACAAAAGAGAACACCATGCATTACATACAGATCCCCACCATCACAATACACAGCAGAGTCATCACGACGGCCATGAAGGGGTAGAACACCATACAGGACATACAGATGATCATCATCACGATACTCACCATAATCCCCATGACGAACACCATAGAAGACATTCAGAGCCCCATAATCGTGATACACAGCAAAATCATCATACTGATCCTGACGCACCACTTATAGTTATCAAAACAGGAAGTCTTCAGCATATTTTCAAAATACCTTAAGGATTTTTCATATGTAACTAAAATTTATACCAACTATAAAAACTGTTGCTATGACAATAGAATGAAGCTATACCGTAAACATGTTGACGTATTGTTTGATGATAATCATCACTGACAGTTTTTTGTTCAATTGTACCTACACGCGGACCGGCTCATCCGCAGCAAAATTTTTTGTTTTTTGTTTTCATATTATAAGCAGTAAGTTTCTCACACAAAATGTTTGTCGACAAGAAACTGGACTGGAAATCTTCACCAAACGATGTTCCAAAAAGGCCGGGACGTGTGCTGTATCACAGTGAATGCACCACAAATGTCACCTCTCGTACTCAACGTAACAGTAATTCTGATGATGTATGTGTGGTGAACAAAATCCAACGCAAATACGAGTTCAAGGAACAGAAGCCCCGTTTAAATGTAGGTGGTGGAACTCCCAAGTGCAGAAAGGAAGAAAAATTTATAGAAACAATATATACCACTTGTAAGCCAATCAGAGTTTCTGAAGCAAGTATAAATGGAACAGTCTCGTGCCGTTCTACAAATATTAAACCCATGGGGAGCTCCAACACCAGTATGCATCAAATGACAAGACTAATTCCACAACATTGGGTTTCACGAACAAGAGTTCTACCTAGAAATCAACTCAGTCAAGCAAATACAATATCAAGGCAATGTATACCAGGGAAGCCGAATACACCTGTATATTCCTATAACGTTGCAGATAGAACATTCCCAGGATTTTATGAACAGTAACGCTGAAAACCAAGGCTTCGACAACCTACAATAAATCGTTTTCATATTACGTTCCTTTTTATTTTTTAAAACAGTTACATTGAAAACTCGTTTTTGTTAATTGGATGAACAATTTTGATATCTTAAAGATATTTAGTTAGTAAAATAATCAAGAAGTACTGTGGAGTTATAATGTTATAATATGTTTACACTATTTTCAAATCTCGCAATCCCGTAAAGCAACGGCAACATACTCTGAAAATAATATTTTTAGCAATCTTCCCGCATGTCGACAACTTATTTTTTATATCTAAGAGAGAACCTACAACTTCGGGCGCAGCAGTGTAACTTTTACACAAAGTATTTCAGCTTATTTTTTGACCCGCTTTATTTTAGCATACGGTAAAGGTAGAGAGTTGGAAAATATATCGCTGAGAAATTATAACTACGCCTGTGAATTATTTCTCCGCAAAAAAGTCCAAAGTTTCGAAAATGTAGGGTTGACTCACTCATCCATAGCTCCTCAAAATCCATTGCTTCTACTGCTTCCTCTAGGAACTTGAAAATTGGTGGAGTGATAGATCGTTAATAAGGAAAATTGTTACATTTTAAAATTTTATGGACTAACCCCCAATTTTGGGAGAAGAGGGTGGTGTGGTGTTTTCGTCTAGCAAAGAAGTTGTAATTTTGGTAAAAAAAGAAGTGGTAAATAAGCTGATGTGTAACATGCTCTTGAAATTAGAACAACATAGACTCATTAGATATCCCACAAAAAAATATTTAAAAATGTTATCACGTGATGTTACTACTCACTTTTTGGACGTGAATGCGTCTATAAAATTTGAATATAGGAAGGGTTACAATTAGTATAGTGGCTCCGAAACTATCCTTCATATCCAAACGGATATAATGTGATATAATTCACTACATAAATGAAAGTTCAAAGAATTCATGATGCGCAATTAGAAATAGGATTCATCGCGCGGTGGAAGGGAAACGCCGTCATGTTGATGATATTTTCCGACATATCGAGATGTGCAATACCTTCGTGTAAGTTTTAATTTATATCTGCTCTTGTCAAAATCTATATATTCTATAATATACAATATTAATTTCCAATAGTAACAGTGAATATTATAAGGTGTTAGAATGAAAAAAAAATTAACAAACATTTTACACCACGAAGTGTAATATTCCATTTTCACACATTTAGTGAATACGTTTATAACTGGAACTTTACTGTTTTATCAGAAAATGAAGAATAAATTATTCATATCAATTACAAATTTAGACTTATTATACCTCTCTTACGTATTTCTTTGAGAATAAGAAATTTAAAGCTAAATCTTAACTTTTGTACAACAATATAGAAGCGGTGGATGACCAATGTAGTTTACGGTCTCCTGATGCCGTGTCAACAGAATTTAATTATGTTTTCTTTCATGAGATGTGAATTGTAGTTTCTATAATTCGAATTCGGGGTGTATGGACTGGGCGCTGAGCGGCTGTGCGAGCGTTTTAGTGCATTAGAGCAAGACTAACTGTACTTCAAGGTTGTCTGTCGAGGAAGCAGTTAAGCTCAGTGGCGACGTTGCGATAACAATGTTTTAAAATATTTTATTATAACAAAAACAGCAATATTACAGTTCATAATTATTCAATAATGTTTATTTTATCAATAAAAAAATTTAATTTCATTGATTTCCTTAAAATTAGACTAATTTGGGAGGTCCAGTAAAGAATGTTTTGGAAAAATGCATTATTTTTGGTTTTATTGTATAGTAAGAAGTCTAAAATTTTTATGTGATGTAGCCCTCTGACTACTAGTTATTTAAAAAAAAATTTAGGCTTAAAACAAAGTGGTGACGAATTTTTTTTACAAGGCGTCCCACATACCCTACCTTACTTTACATAAATTCAGCTGTGTCTATGTCTGTGTTACAGCCAAACCAAATTTTTTAATCTAATATTGGTGTAAATACGGTGACTGTGTTTTGATAACAAAAATATCGTTTTCTCTTGACCATTTGGGTGTATGAGTTGTGCGCTACTACAATATCAAGAAACAATTTACAAACAAAACAGTAATTGTGGGAATGGTTTATTGCTCTTGCCTAGAAAGAAACATATAAAGTACGTCTGCAAGCGATTGGAACCAATAATGTAATTATAATAGCCACCGCTCAAATATGCATATCCCTACATTTTTTATAAAACCACCTTCACTATCTGCACTTGACGTGCGTTTGACAACCGATCTTAATTAAACTTTGCGATCATTTACTTCATTGCGTTGCTAAACAGAAAGTTATGAATTGTTTTAAAAATTTAGGCAGTGCATCACTTTGTGCAATTTCAGCATGTTTTCACAATACTAATATTAAAACTTGACATAACAATGATTTTCGCTTGTTTTTCATATTTGAAATTCATTATCCAATGTTTCCTGTGCTTTGCCCATGTAATCTTATTTGAGTACTATTATCACTAACTTACACCAGTGTTAGGAATAATGTACAAATGCAAAGGCCAACAACAAATTTAATAAGGCAAAAAATATTAAAGCTAGAGTAATGGGGATTTTTTGTAGTGTGGACAAACGCTCATGCTTCATGATAACATACATCTGATGCATTTGTCACCTTCACAAAGTATACTATTTTTTCCCTCATTAATTGCACACTATTCCCGCAGTCTAACCTAGGGTGAATTACCCGCACGTAGAATGCAAAGTTAAATTTTGTAAAACAAAAAATCTATAAATCCAGGCATTACTAAACACGTCCACTCACAAATTTCCTAGTCTGCTATAAATTTAAAAACGTGAAGAGTTATGAAAGTCCAAGTTTGTAAAAATTGTGAAGTTCATGCACCAGTAAAAGTAGTGCATTTCCAACATTTATTAGCGCACGAACTTGACACTTTTTGCAAAGTTGTTTTTCTTGAGATTTTGTATTCTGGAGATGGGCATCCACATTAAAGCTGTCTGTGAATATGTATTGCAAACTCATGCTACTTAGAAAATCTTGTCTGTGATGTTTTCTGCTTTGTTAGAGACCCATCATTAGCACTGCTGCAAAAGAAAATAAAATCTCTAGTACCACAGGCTCGATTCAAAGGAGCAACCGTTTTCAGTAAGAAAAGTTGGGAACAATTCGTGAACAATCCAGGAACGACAGTGATAAACGAGTGGAGTCGCGCATGTTTACGTAAGGGATTTGCCAGTTTCGACCGCAGAACAACTCGCAAATAAAATAAACGGGGGTCTACACCTGACCATTTGCATATACCCAAGGTCCCAGACCCCAGATCCTAAATGCAAAAGGAAGAAGGTCACACTCCTTTAGTTTCTGCATAGCAGGTAAAAATCTATTATAAATGATGCGAAGTTGTGACTTTCGTACGTGCGTTTCCTTTATTATCCTGGTGAGAATAATGAATTATAAAAATAGCAAGGGGCAGGTAGTGGCTTGTAAGATAGGTCTATATATTATTAAATTTCAAAAGATTTTTGCAACCTATTACCATCCACAATAAAATCGTAAACTGTAGAAAGTATTGTACGATGGCAGTGATATCCACTCTGTTTCGCTTACTGGCGCTATAAATCAAAAGCGCCGATTTAATCAAAAGTGAGAGAAAAACTGCGACGTGAAAAGCGCACCCGCTCTCCACAGAGTGGTGAAGGTGGGAGCGAAATTGGAAGAACAAACAGAACGCGAAGCCGGCAAGTGACATTAAAGGATTTTACGTGTCATGTAGAAGATCTATTTTGAATTCACCACCAGTGCGATTCGCGACTTTTCTCTTCTTGCATTCAAGACGAGCTGGATGTGTGCTTAAAAACGTTGAGATTTGCGAGGCTTAAAGAGGAAAAAGTGTGAAAATCCCTGGGGTTTAAGCTGTGATCGTAATGATTAATGCGCGAGCACCTCAAAAGCAAACCCAAATTGACAAATTCAAATTGCAACTTTCTACTCCCGACTCCAAATATATCAGAGAAGTAGGTACATCGAGTTGAAATACAACAAAAATTAGGTCTGTTATCGACAGACTACACCGGTAATTACTCCGAGTCATTGGTAACGAGAAACTTTTCTTTCGGGGCAGATAATATATTATCTCGGCGTAGACAATCGTATTGACTTTTACGGCGTGAGGGACCAACTTTTAATTTACGGACGACGTGGAATAGAATCGAGAGATGAAGAAAACTCTCTGTCTGAACAAGCGTTGATTAATTTGATATAAAACCTTTTATTTAATTTTATTGAAAATATAGTACGGAAAACTACAAGAATGCTGTGAGGAGCATATAATAAAAGTCTTTTAATATTGTTGTCTACACTGAGAAAATCATTTGATCGATAGTCGGAAAGTTATGAACGAGCTCATTAAATTCCAAACGAAGACTTGTCATTTGCTTTCCTCGGATTTAATAATGACTGAAGTTTCCTCTCCCAAACCTGGGGCGTGTCTATCTTTCAATCAATTCTCACCTGAAAATGGACTTTCGAACTAAATTCACTCTAATTTGCTCCAACAGTATTTTTATATAGAGTAAAATTGGGGGAGCGCGGTTCTCTTTGTTTCATCAAAAAGATGCTTCGCAGACTGTGCAGTTAAGAAGATCATCTATGTATGCGCCACGGTCGTCTGACGGGTGTGTTGTTCGGACTTTGCGTGGGCAACGTTACCGAACTGCCTGGGCCGTCTTCCCCACAGGTTGGGGAAAGTGGGTCAAAAAACAATTATACATATCTTTGGTTATGTGGCATACTGACACTTCTGAAATTTGTATATGATGTAGAGAAATAGTTAAACGAGTTGAAATGAAATTGAATTTAAAGACTTGAAACAAAACTGTGATCAATATTTATCACAATACAGACTTCATCTATGTTTAAACATAAACATTTATATTGCATTGAAATTGAATTTAAATGCACTATAAATCCATGAAAAAGTGGTTGAAGTGGCGCAGTTTTATTTCCAGGAAATGTACGAAATGCGAGGATGTGTTGTACAACACCGCGCATGCCGACCCGCTGTCATTGCACAGTAGCTTCCATTAATTATTCCATTAATAAACATTGCGGCACATTAGCCTTAGCCACGCTCATCTGGGCTAACAGCGTTGCTTTGTATTACTACTCCGCGCAGACAAACCGTGCTTGTTAGTGCGCACCTGCGCTGAGTGATCCATGCAGAGGGATGGGGAATTGTTTTTAGCCGCAAACCAAAATTATTTTTTAGGCACCGCACTCGATTGTTGGTATTTCTGCATTTTGTATTAGTTTTTCTATCACTAAGTTCATAGGGAGCAATTAAATTTGTTTCAGATTCGTTTCCTGGAAACCGGTAAACCAGTATAATTAAATTTCGAATTCTTATTTGACTCTATCCACATATTGTAATCAAGCTATCCGTGTTTTTTCGTACGTCAAGTTCACGTCTGACGACACATCTACACGTTTTTTACTCGATTTTTTTCGCTCGCTTTTGCGTGTTTCATCTCGTTTCGTCTGCAAGATAGTGGTTGTGCATCATGAGCAAAGCCAGGGTGAATGAAGAAGAAAGAACTGAGAATACCAAACCAACCAACGTTTTCTATGTATGGTACACAGAATTATGTCGACGCAATGGAACCTCACCTCTCAATTACGTCAAACCTGCAAAACCAAAAAATGAAAATGTGTTGGACTTTGTAGCTGATCGCATTAAACCGGAGGAATGGATCCCGATACTAAACGCTTTACGTCGTGATACCAGCCTCCATGTGATCGCTATCCGCAGTCGAGCGAAGTGTAAGTTCCTAGATGACGTTGATAACAAGGATAAAGTCAAGCAGATGAAACGGCGTGCAGGGTCCTTGCACACAGCTTACATATGTCGTGTTTTGGTAAAAGCGCTTACATGTTGCTTGACTAAAAGTCCTGTGCTCACCAGTTTGGAGTTTGAAGGTGTTCCTCTTGGCATTGAAGATGTTGAAGTACTTGCCGGTGCATTGCAACACAACAGAGTTCTGAAGGTGTTGGCGTTTAAGTATTGCAATATGGGGAATTTAGGATGTGAACTCTTATGCAATGCTCTAAGGCAGATACCTAACATCGAAGTCTTGGACCTCACTGCTTGCAAGCTGGATTCATCTAGTGCTCATTACATCGCCAAGGTTGTTAAGACGCAACAAATTAACCGATACTGTGAGAGCTGGCACAATTCCCTAAGGTATGAAGACCCAGAAGTGAGTATAATGGCAGGGCTTCGAAGGATCACTTTGAACAACAACCCACGTATTGGAGATGAAGGATTAACTTTCATCCTTGATGAGCTCGATGATGATCTGTGGATCAAAGCCCTGGACATGCAACGCTGCGGAGTCACGGAAGCAGTGGGTAAACGTCTACTGGATGTTGTCGAGTATAGTCGATCCCTGGAAATTGCGGATTTCCGACATAATCAGTTAGAACCAGTTACTCTCGAACGCATTTTTGATCTCTTAAAGGAAAAGAGAAGTTTTAGTTCTTCGTCGGAATATAAATGGTGTTTCAGCACTACCACTGTATCCAGCTCTGCTTTGCAAGACACTCAGTCGAAGTGCAGCGTGTTTTATCCAGCAGGGAAATCCAAATCGGTCCCTATTAAGAATATTGCTACACCTACTGGGACTTCACTGCGCCGCACTAAAACCAATGCTTGTTTGGCAAGTTGTTCATCTACGTGCACCACACCCAATCTTGCTCGACTGGCGTCTAGTGTTGACTCAATGTCCCGACCGGAATTCCAACGAAGTGTTACCTCGTTGAACAGCAAACTGCAGCGCGAAACCAGCAAACGCCTACGCGCCGAACAGGAAAACCGCAAGTTGAAGGAGGAGCTCGAACGCGTCCGATCAGCTTATATTAGCATGGAATCTAATATCTCTATTGCTAAGGAGCGCACCGTGCAGTTCAATCCCTTACCAGCGAAGAAGAAAATTAACTCCAAGTCAAAGGCGAAGAAAACAGAGATGATACGTGCTGACCACGAAATTGCACCAGCAGTGAATCCTAATATTGTTTATAATAATCCGATAGATCAAAAGATCTCTTATGATATTCTACAGAAACTGTCTAAAACCAATATTAAAAAATCCCCAGATGCTCTCAGGATGGAGAATAAAGAGATCGAGCATTATTTTAGAGACACTGTAAAATCTACCATACTTGGCGACGACCCGGATGCAGAACAGTTAGCCGATGGAAATTGTAGTAGTGAAGAAGGAAGCCAAGCGTCGTTGATCAAGTTTATGTGCGAAATCAAACGCAAGCAGTAAGAAGATGCACAAATGGCTAAATGTCATGTGTTTGTATGAAGTCAAAATTTTTACGCGTATACAAATTTAATGCAAAGTAAACATTAATAAGTATTCTGTCTCTATAAATATACACTTTCTACAATAGTTTCACAACTAGGTTTGCTTTACTCGGAAAAGTTGAGTTCATTAAAATATTTCCTAACGATATTTCAGAGACGCAGTACAACGACATCATATCATGTCCCCTATGGCAAAGTAAAGAAGATAAGGAATTCTTGATGCTCATCCACCTGCATACTTCTTGCTCATTTAATAAACAGGTAACAAACGTTATGAATATTAAATATTGCGCAATGTTTGCTTGGCTTTACAAGGAGCATGCAATTCATCACTGTAAACGTTGTCCCTGGATTAAATTCAAATCAGTCTCATCATCATTATTCTTATGATTGTGATGAAGGGTAAAATCTTTCAAATGTTAATATTCTGAATTCTATTAGTACTTCTAAATTTAATGGAAGTACAGATGTAATTTATAATTCATTAAAATGTAAAGTAAAAGCAAAGTTTTTCAACTTATTAGTATAGTCTTAACAGCTTCTGCCTGTATAAAGCATACTTTGATCTAAAATATGTAAAAAGGGGAGATTAGAAATATATTCTCTAAAAACCGTCAAAATCTTCATTTAAATATTCCCTATAAAAATTATGATAACTTTAGGTGATTTTCTACAATAGTTATTATTAAAAGGACAAATTTATTCAATCATTATATCCAAATATCAAAATTTAACGCAACAATTAAAATTTTTATTTCTAACCGGCTGCAGCGTTATATTCACACGTTGTTTTGTAAGTAAATGTAAGTGTTATTTTCTAAGCGTATTCCTATATCAATAAAACATGCTACTATTATTTTTAATTCTGTAAAGAGTAAAATACTTCTGTAGCACAATTTTATATTTTTACCACGGAATATCGAACTTATATTATATAAATTTGATCACAGGTACTTGTTTATTGTTTTGTTAGAATTGAAATGTTTATTTCAGAAACCAGTCAAGCGACGTGTTTTCAAAAAGTAAAATTATTAGAGATTGGCCAAGCTAAGTCACACCACTGCTTTATGCAAAAACATGTAAATTATCAACTTTTTAAATAGGTTTTTTTCATTTTTTCCCACATTGCCAACCAGGTTTACATTTAACATTAATAGAACTACTTTTAGCAATGCAATAAGAAACACGTCATGTTTTTTTCATGTAAATGTCCATATCAGTGATATGGACAAACTCCAATTCAAATTGTACTGATTAACTTCCCAAAAAGTCAAAAATTAAAATTAGGTGCAAATCTAACCTAATTTAATGCAAAAAAATTATTGACATTCTAAGAAATTTTCAAAAAAAGTTGTAGAATCGAATCACATACAAACTTCTATAAAGGCTAGTATTACTGAAAATTGTTATTCAAACTTTCTCCTTTTTTGTCTAACAATTCAATAAAAATATGTTTTCGTTATGAAAAGCAAAATACAGAGGACAAATGCATAGCATGTAGTTAACTTAGGGTTCATTTTTATTGTTTAGTTTAGGCCCTTTGGATTATTTTTATATAACTTATATATCTGCCAAATCCAATAATAGTTTATAATTAAAACCTGACCGGTTTCGACTATTATACAGTGAAACCTGCCTTTAGCGGAAGGGCACGGGACCAAAAATATTTTCCGTTAGAGAGAGTTTCCCTGTTACCCAGGTTACAATCTAAATATGCAGTAAAATTTGTTCCAGAACAAAACATAAAATCACGAACATCATTTGATTCTCCGCACACTTCTTTAAAATCAATTTGATGCCGCTTACGAAGATTGTGCAACCGATCATTAGAAGCTTTGAATTCGTTGTTTCCCAATTTGCGGACAATATCTCACACATACTCCTGCAACATAGGTCCCGATATGGTGTGATTTCGTACCGTCGCACTCCCGAACCACTCCCACACCAATAAGTTAATTTTCTCGTTTCCCGTTTT
>JAODVP010006659.1:0-37059 GCA_025400035.1 Tetradonia laticeps
ATTGCTTAAAAATTGTTTAAATAAGCAATATCAAGTCATCGTGCATGAAAAACAACAGCAAATGTACAGTGTTTTGCTATGTAAAAACGTTGATTAAGTTAATCAAATGATTATAATGTTGATTTTTTATGAATAAGGCCGTTAATTGACAATTTGAGCCTTGATTATAAAATTGCTCTTATTGTAGTATGAATAGTTAATGAGAAATTAACAATCAAAGTTAACTGGACTAGACTGTTTCTTCCATTCAGTTACACATTTGCATATAACTTTTCATACTACCTGCTAAAAAATATGAAACTCACACTTTTAATGAAGAATTTAGTAATTTATCTTTGTTTTTTTTTTAATACTTATTGTGTTATCTATAGTTAATAAGTAATTCGCAACCAAACTGTACCAGGACAAAAATGGAATTTTCAGTATAAAATTGCTGTTATACATTTATTTATAAATAATAGAATATTCACGCTCTATATTTTGCTTTTTAACTTTTAACTATCAATTGTTAACTCTTAATTGTTTTGTTGGAAAAAATATATCAAAGCCAATTGAATATTCATATTCAATAATTACCGCTCAATTAAAGTTGCAGTATAAAACATTTTTATGTACCACATAAATCTTGGCGTATAAAAAACTCGTTTTATTTGTCCAATGGTAAAACAGTAAAATCCCACTTGAGTTTATTGTATTCTCGAATTCTCCAGGCTGAATGTAACATTCGATGAAGGTGAAGGCGCCGGGCACGCAGTAACAAGCGTCGAGAGTGCTTGAGATGGATTGGGCTCGTACGTTTGCCCAATGATTTCTGTATTAAAGCGTTGGCGCATCAATCATCGTAAAGTAGGTTTTTTAATTAAATTCTTTTGACACGTCTTTCTTTGCACACTGCGCGGTTCTTCAGTGCTCACGTCGAAAGAAAACGCAATTCTTACGACGACTGGAATGTCGTCGACGAAGTTTTTCTATGTTTTCTAGGAAGCAAATGAATGTTAATTAAAATGAGTTAGGGACACGCAATGCCTTATTTTATTTTCTTTTACTCTTTTACATTTTAGATTCACTACTGTGAATGCGAATGTGAATCTTATTTAGTATTTAATTAAATAGTTGTATTTGTTGGGCATCTTTTTCAATGATATACACAATGTGATTTTTCAATGCAGTGGAAATTCCACTATATTCCCCAGAAAATATTCATTATTCTGTAGCGTATTGCTTAACTTGCTTTACGCGCACCGCGGCAAGCAGATGGAGCAATTTAAGAACGCCCGATACACGTTCATTTATATTCGATGCAAAATGCATTTGGCCTGCAATCGTGGCGACGGTATGCGCACAAACGCTGAAAAGATAAATTGATTCAGATGCATATTTTATTCGCATTTGCTGGCGTTTTATTTCGAAACACATTCTGCATTTGTAAACACGGCGCATCAGTGCATTAACACGAAGCGAAAATGTATCACAATTTATTGATAGTATAACGTATATTAATTCGGATTGGAAAAAGTGTAAATATATTCATATCTGCAGCGGAAATCAAACATGTCGACAATTTCACAGTTTTCGGCGTGCGGAACGTATGAAATTGGCAGCCTTTATCGAGTTAACGATATGCAGAAACAATCTGCGCAATCACAACCATCGCCTCGCAAATCATCGCCGGGATGCGCCCCTCGCGTATATGTAATTCATATTCATAAGCGCAAAAAGCGCGCGCGTCGAGCGTCAAACACGGAAATCTATTCATCTTTCGGCCGGGTTAAAAGTGGCGCTAAAGCGTTGGCGCGGCGTATGTGTATCGCATTGTGCAGGTCAGTGTTACGCGTGCGCACCGCAAGCGGAGGCGGCAGCGGTTAAGCGTGGCGGTGGCGGCGCGCTCCTCATCAGTCGGCATGCGGCACGCGCTCCACTCGCCGGTCACACATGGACGCTAAACGCGCGTGTTTCGCGCTCTTTGCCGCCGTCGCGATCGTCGGCGTTGACACGTTCGCCACTGGGATAGATCCAAACGCAGGTAACACACATTTCTCTTACGCCCGCGTCCAAATTCTCCACGAGCCATGCATAAATTTACATAAAAAACCAGCCGTTGATCGTGTAACTGTCGAAGTGATTGATTGTGCCCCTTGTACAATGAACACCTACTTTGCGTACTCAATACCAGTCTCCAGTGACTTGCCACGGGTATAAATAATAAATCGCCATGTCACACATGCCGAAATATCATCTATTGTATCGAACAATAGATTTTTCAAGGATAAAAATATTGCCGAGAACGCCGGCCATAAAACTTATAACCCTGAACCAAGTTAACCTCTAGTTGCACCCAGTTGGACTTGAATAATTAAACGTAAAATTGAAACGTTCAAACAGAACAATGTTTTTCATCAAAACAATTGAGTTCGCGAATTGCGGGCATGAGTGGAACTGCATTTCCGCGTTCCATGTTACTAACTTTTTATTGTTTAACATGCAACTACACGTTGCAGGCATAACACCCGTAATGGCCCCAAATACAATTTTTGTTATTAATTTTTATTTAAACAACCATTTTTCTAGCATATAATACCCAGATATATCCATAGGGTTTGTATCGTTGTCCTACTTCATTTTATATAGCATTATATGGAATATAATAGTGCATAGTAAAAATGTTGATACTTTCTACACGGCCATCAAAAATTATAGTTTCGCAAAATTAGTTTTTACGAGGCGTATTTGCGTTTATTGCTTCGCGTAAAACAAAACAGTGCTCGCTAAAAACCTAGTGGAAAATCGTGGAAATCAGCCTCGTTGCCAAAATGAACTAAATTTGTGGATTGAAAAAAGACACGCAATCATAAACCGATCCAGAGCTGATATTATAGGGATATTTAGCTAATGGAGTGAATGAAATGTACCTGCAGTTTAATTAAAAACGATTGGTGTTTAATTACCCAATTAATGTTTGATTTGATGTATGGATATTACGCATGTTCTTTCAAACACAACCTAAATTAATATTACAAAGGACCGTAGAATACAATTGGTTAAATTGATTTTAGTTGTATTTATATATCGATTGAAACCTAAACAACTTTTTGAGGAAGTGCCAATTTCATCTATTAATAAGAGCATTGAAAGTATGTAAGTGCCAAGTTTAAGATTAGATTCCTCAATAAGAATTTTATATGTTATGTTCGTGAAAAAATATATTATATCATCAATACTGTGACTAACTAATCACTTGGAACTATTATTGTACCTAGGAAATTAGTGATTAATAGAAAATATAACAATAATAATCGCTGTCTTCACGCCAGGGTTTCTTGCTTATATAGCTGGCCGAACACAATGACCTATAATATTTTGGATTGTTCTTGAAATACCAGTTATAGTATCAATCTGCAATATTACTTTGCTAATTCTGACAGGAAATGATTTCTCGTAATTTGTTAAGTTTTGCCTCATTCCTTCATAGAATAAAGTAATAACCAGCCAAGTCTTCATGAATCAAAAATTGATAAATATATATTTTTCTTTTTTATGTGAAACGAGTACATGTTGCTTGTATTATACTAGTCTACATGATTTTTTCTGCCATTAAGAAAACAATCAGTGTGAAGATATTAAAACAATAAATTATATTAATTTTTATGACGCATGGATCCTCAATACTTTTGATACATCGATACAAGTATCGAGAGTATTTAGAAATCTCCCTCATCGAAACAACGATACTTTCGTAATTTTGGATTTTCAAAAATATTATTTCGGATGTTGCAAATACTGAAGCTATAGCATTCTATAGTAGGAAGCATTCTCGAAAACAATATCCAAGTGTTAAATTCACTATTATACATCTCAAGAACAAATTGTCAACTTCTTCTAATAGTAAACTGGCTTGTTGGAGGAAAAATTACAAATTTCAAATCATAAAAAAAATGCTGCGAAATATTTGCGTGTGCCATCAGCAACCCTCTTCTGAGAAAAATTATTTTGGACAAATATTTGAAAAGAAATAGCCTTGACTCTGAAACAGTGAAAATATACCTACGTTTTTAATGAAAACCTAAACATGTATTGATAGTATATACCTTTAAATTCTGATGTTGAACTTAAAAATAATGAAACTGATGTTTATTAAATTCATGCATACTCTTTTAATTAATATCTATGTGTTAATAGTATCGAATATCGAAGTATCGAGTGTAGAGGAAAAATTATCTAGCGGTATCGAGCATGGAAGAAATTTAGTATCGAGGCATCTCTAATTTTTATCAAATGATTTCATAATTTATAGAAAAATCTCCACAAATTACGAAATTCTCACCAAGGCAACACAATGAACATACGTGGAGGTACTGGGCATTAAAACGTAACTTATCCCATCATTAAAATAATCCAGAAAACTATTCCTGTAAAAGCTTTTTGGCCGTTTATGATAAAATTAGACTTTGTAAGCATTTTCAAATTTGTATAGATCGTACTAATTAACATTTATTTTCTAATTATTGCATATAATACCCAGAATTTATTAAATTTTCTGTAGATACATTCAATTGTGAAACAATAAAAATATTGCCATTGAAAACTGCTTGCTGATTAGAAATATGGGACCCCAAACAATAAAAAATAAAATCACAACACTATGTCGTTAATAGATCAGTTAATAATAATTAATTATGAACAATTATTTTAATCGTTGTCATGAGTATGTCATTTTTCGAGATGGTTATATTTCAACATAATAAATAAACTTCCTTCATTTTATTTTATTTGTCGTTAATGTATTTAATGGATATATTACCTTAAATTTATCATCATTGATAACCAGATAGTCTGATGTACAAATAAATATTATTAATTGGAGAAGACAGTATCGTTTATTACGAAGAATTTAAATAGAAGAACACAAAATAATTATCAGCTATAATAATATTATATTAATGTAAAATCAGTTACAACATCGCAAAAAGCAAACAAAATAAAATTCAATGTAGACAAGTGTTACCTAATGCATTGATGAATTTACAATTGTTAAGGGATTGTTCACAATTCTACAATTGTCCTTGGCATGTGTCACTATGTTCATATTACCATAACAAATTATATTATATCAATTCAATACAATATGTGTGGCTAGCTAAGTGCTCGTAGTTATTGAACGATAGTTCAATGATACATTATACTAACATACTTTGAAATGAGTAATTTCTAATCATATATTGTTATTAGTTTGTTTGAAATCAGAATATAACGTGAAGTGAAATTAAACAGTAAAAATATTAATATGAGAATAACAAAAAATATTGTGGGGGTACCACACTAATTATATGAAGCACTCATTTTAAATCTAAAATCAATTTTTCTTGATTATTTCTAGCCAATCTCTAAATAATGTAATTTATTTAAGTATGTAAATGCAGTAGTACCATAAGCACGGAAGGCGCCCGCTATCATGAAATATTAAGTATTCTCATTAAATAAGTTTTTTGGGGTTTAAATGAGCTACACAAATATTGTTTATTATTTTGTTATTGTGTTCTTATTAAATGCAGAAGAGAACGAACTAATTGGATCAGAAAATTTGAGTTAAAATGTTTAAATTATGTCAAATACAGAGTAATAAAAACATCATCAAAAATATGCGATATGGGACCGGAGATCTTCTCATTTTCTCGTAGAAAATCCAAACAATGTTGACTAAATTCTAATACTACTGGTTATTTCCGAATCCATACAATAGCCATCTTACTTCTCTACAGCGCAAAATTTCCCTTTTGCACCAAAATTCGTAGTAGATCCGTTAGAATTTAAGTTTCCGAAGTTTCTACCATTCCATTAAATTTTTAAAGCGTTCGGTTTACGCTGAAGACATGAAATGACCTATACATAAGAGTTAATAATAAAAATTCGAAATTTTAACAGCTTTACGGAAAATCTAACAGGCATATGTGAATAACTGTTTTTTTAAGGGTTTAAACTATAATTTTTTTACACGGAAAATTTTCTGTAAGGAATACACCATTCTACGTGGTATTATGCTGTTATCCACCTAGATAATTTTAATTTTAGCCAGAGTCTTAACTCACCGCACAATCACTTCCTAAATTCCCACTAAAATTTCCACCCAGAAGTGTCGACGGTTTTGTGCGCGGTTCGTCCGGGGTATAAATACTATTATCCGTCTTAATGGGCGCAGCTGTCTGCGAATAAAATGTAATTCAGTCGCTTTCCGTATTTTATTTTCCTCACCTTCTGCTTTATGCGGCGTGCGCATTAACCTCGACACAATCGCCACCAAACCATCCGGGGCATGATCGTGTGTCGTGTGTCGTCGCGTTCTTTCTTCGTTCCTCATTTCTTCCGTTCCCATTGTGTCCGAACGCATTCAACTGGCTGCAAAGGTGAAGGCGCCGGGCTAGCAGGTGGGTAAATGTGGTTGAAAGCACGCCAACCCGCTTTGCTTCGTGTCTGCGCTCATCGCGAACGCGCGCTATCAGTTCTTCTATGAGTGACTCGCTAATTGTAGACGCAGCGTGTGCAAAGAACTCATCGCGCTATCATAACCACAAAACCACACGCAATGTTAATTCTTCTGTGAGTAACATGCCTAATAAATAAAATTAGCGTTGCTGTTCTGTAATTGTCCTGCTTTGTTTTAATTTGTTATTCTTGCATAAAGAAAATGACAATATCTCATCCACCCGCCCAACAAGCGCACTGCAGTGTATGGCAATGGTGGAGACTTTAAATAATTAGAACCCAAGCGCAAACTTAATACACTGCAACCGCCAAAGCCGCTGCCGGAAAGCTCCGCGCTTCTCAGCAATATTCGTCGTCGCACAAGTTTTAAAACTAAGCTAAAATAGGTAATCTTCCACTGGCGCGTAAAACTTTTATCCGGATACCGCATAATACACAAATAAGGAGAAGGTTACCTACGAGTCTCCAGGAAATCTGGAAGCAGCATCTACACCGAGCTTGTAGAATGGAAATCAAATACTGAGAAGTAACAATATGACGAGAAACTTCTGCATTTTGCTGCTGCGATTTGGATCATTAATGGATTTCTGACTAAGAAACACAGAATTGTAACTATTAAACCGATCTATATCTACGTTGCTGCTTTGTTTGTAAGCGGTGTCTATTATACCATGGAAAACAATGAAAACTTTTATGAATTATGCATCGGAGCTAATTATCTGTAATTTTAAGTCTAGACACATTATTTCTGGTTACTTTTTTGACATAGATTTCATAATAAAATTTAATCGTGTTTCAAATTGAGTTACAATTTGTATCTAAGTATTCAAACACAATAAATATATGTGCATGTGATCCCAAGCTCAATGCAGTATTTGTAAAAAGCATTAACAGAATAATTGTCAATTTGGTTCCGCACGGCGCTCATCGGCTTTTATTTCAATTTTATCGAAATAGGCAAATGTGTTCCGGCGCGGAATTAATGTCTGCATGCATAATTAAAAAGAAATCAAAAAATCAATCTCCGCGCATTACGTGTCGTTGCGCAACGCCAGCGATGGCGCGCTATGTGGAATCTCTTGTGATCCTCCTCGGAGTTTACCAATAACAAATCGGAAAAAATGTGCGCCGTCAGAAACATGAGCGGCCCAATCGGCAAAGCTGGCGGCTTTGTTGTCTTTTAATATCTGCTTTGTACTCTGCGTACATATCCAATAAAAAGCGCGACAGATTCACCTGCATTGTCGCAGTGTTAATATTTTACTGCGAAATAAATACGCGTCGAGGTAACAGTTGCAATATTTGATTTATATTCGCTTCAGCCATTACGTGCCACATTACGTACGACAAACATTTCCTTAAACTTCTCGAACCGTTTCAGTTTTCCACTTGTTTCCATCGCTGTCGGCGGCGTACTCGAGCGAGCCGGCGAGAAGTTTAATTAGGAAGTTTTCTTTATTCGAATGTTGGAACAGATTACGCAGTAGGTACCTAGATATAGCCGAGCGCACGAACCCTTGATTTGCCCGCTGAACCGCCAACTTTGACATACAATCTGGCATATAATGAATCGCGCTTGCACGTATATACCTATAGCGAATGAACATTAAATACGTTTTATACTAGCAACCTCAGTAATAATGTAAACTTTGGACATCCACTCATTACGTGGAAATTCTATACAAATTGTTGACTTGCTAACTGTTGATATTAATTACTTTGTTTGGTAACTAATTTGTAAGCAGCATTCAGAAATACAGAATGAAACGGCTGTATGGTTGTTTCATATACAAGCGAGAACACGTTGATTATATTTCTATAAATTTTTCTAAATCTACGTATTCACGTCAAAACTAATCCTGGCGCCTCCACCGTATACTATTTCTATAATACCCGGCGCTTCCACCATCAAAAGTTTCTTAAACATAAAGATATAAACTTTAATTTACACGTTGATTGCATCATACACATAGCATTGCGCATAACTATTAAAGGCATATTACCATTTCCTTGAAGACGATACATGCGCAAATAATTCATGCCTGTAGATAAACCCAGCAGATCTGCAGTAAAACCGCGCGCGTCGCAATGCCGGCTCGTTTATTCCGCGCTCAATCAGGCCCAACGCGCCTGCTGCGCCGAAAGAGACAGAATACTTTATGATAAAGCTTTTCGACAAGTGCACGCCGCAAAGAATCCGCCGCCGCTTCCGCTAAGCGCCAAACAAGATTTTCTTTACTGCGCTCTGTCGCTCAGTTCGTTCTTAATTTTTCTGCTCCTACATCGCGACTCGGCAATCTCTCATCCCTGCATCTCGGCTGAATCCCAGAATGGCGAATCCACTCTTGGTTAATAAAAGACTCTGTTTGTTTTCTTTTCTGTACGACACAAAATATTACTTACGAGACACGAATGTTTCGCTAAATACTTTACTCGCTTGTGGGGCGGAAAACCTAAAAACAATTAATTCGTGTCTAAAAATTGCCCAGTTGATTTGGAATTCCAATTTGACAGAGGGATCGGAATGTGCGAGGCTTTTTTTCCGAGTGATTTTTGCAGAGTTGGGTTTTTTAGGGATGCCGTTACCTATATTGAACATCAAATGAAACAAGCGTAAACCAAATCACACGCAAACCCTCTCTGGAAAGTGCGGGATTTCCGCAAAAACCAAAGAGAAAACATTTCGTTTGCATCCAACGGGTATAGATTTAGGAAAAGTTCAATTAATTCTAACGATATGCATCAAAACACAAAGTTTCTAATTAAATCTTCTCTTGACCTGCGTTTAATCTATGATAACTCAATGAAAATTTGTGTTTATTCGAAAAAGTGGAGTTGAAATGTGTTGAAATGCTGAAATTTTAAAAAATTGGCCGCGTGCGAGTGACTTTACAGACAATATTTTTAATAGTCAATATTGGGGGGACGTATTGCATTGTATTGTAGTCGCACAATGCGCACAAACCGGAGGAGAGCGCGGCAAACGTCCTGGAAAAAGATAAGTGCCGTCCATTGTATCGCCGATGCATAAATAACCTTCGTTCTCTGTGCATGCATCGGCGTGGATTGTTTGTATCCAATCGGATGTGCGCGGAATGATGGATGAAAAGTGCGCAATGGGCACCGTATCTGCCGCCCACAGCGCACTGTGCTCTGCACTGTCCCCGGTGCTCTCGGGGCATTCATTTTCGCTTTTAATTTGGAATTGATCACGAATGGGCAGCGGCGCAATCCACCAATTTGCCAATAACGCCGTCACCCAATGATACCCACGATGATATTTATTGTCTCGCGCTCTGCAGGTAGTCTTTAGGTTCCGCAATATTTATGTTCTGTACCTCCAGGTGAAGGGACAACAACATTTTACACTTTAATGCAGGCTAGTATTAGATATCCACATAAATTTTTGTTGAATACAATGAATTGAATGATTCATGCTCTTTTTGATCATGTTGGATTCGGAAAAGTCTCAATGGGCTCCTTCAATCGACGTTTCAAGTGTGCCACCTTTCCAGCTGATGGGAGTCGAGTGGCCAGTCCGGCGGCGATTCGCAGGAGACAATGCGCTCCTGCACTCGGCACGATGTCATGAATACTGATAAGGCACTTGTGGCCATTGATAACATTAAATTTACACAAAAGTCGTTTTCCAATAAGTGATACGCTTTTGTGTGCCAAATAATTTGATACAAATCGAATCGTTTTCTCCATGGCAATACCACTTTTCTTAGTTTTAGCAATTTCATAAATGATAAAGTATATAGTGCACAGTGAACAAGTTAAATATTTACAAAAGAAGCTTTTCTATAATCCTATCTGAGTGTTTAGTCTAGCAAGCTGCGAGCTGGACGGGCAACTCTTCTTCGCTTAATACTTTCGTAATACACAATTTCCTAATTTAGATTATGACTTAATTAGCATTAGCCTGCGCTCTGGGCATATGCCGCGCCGGCTAAAACTGCCAGCCGAGGAAAGTTGAAATTCAATTTTTGCCAGCCCTGTTAGGCGCTTGTTTAACGCTGCCGCTCCCCGTCGGCGGCTTCTCAATCTCTTCGAAAATAAACTTCTCATCTCGACGAGAGGCGACGTCAAAGTTGAACAATGGACGAGTTCGGTTACTTCGGTTGCAATCGCTAGAGCGGAGAGTGAAACATTGTACGTAATAAAGAACGAAACATGTAGGGTAAAACAGGGGGAGGTGGAGTATACTATATCCTTTGCTTCCTCCACCTGAGAGATATAAAAAACTAGGAGTGTTCGGTGTGAAACTTTATATTGTGATAACTAGCATTAATAAAATTTGTAAATTAAAAGTCAGAACTTATCCATGTCCCCCAGTTGGACTAAAGAAACAAAAATGCGGTGAAAAGGTAAGTGCTGTTTAATAACATCGGATATTTGGCAATTTTAATATTAATTACAAATGCAATAAAAGCACATAAAGGCAAAAGTTAACCACAACTATAATTTTAATTAAAATGTGCGCCTGTGCACAATATCAATGAAAAATTGAAAATTCCTACAACACACGAAAGTAATAGCAATGAAGGTATGAAAATATTTTTGCTAGTGAATATTGATCGCTATGCGCTCATCATTTCAATAAAATATATGTAATTTAATAAAACCAGTTTTATCTGCTGTATTAACAGACTAATGGTTTTTTATTATAATAAAACAGTCGAATATAAATATTAATTCAATAATTTAATTAATTTCAATTCTATTCTCTTTGAAATATGCCAATTCATTTTATATTGAATATAGATACAAAAAGAACTAATTTTGACAGCACATAATAAAGTAATAGTTGTAGTCATCACGTCGAAAAGAGCAATTTATGATCGTTATAAAATTTTTACTTTTCATGCAAAAAAAAACAGTGCTAAAAAGTCAAAATCTGCATTTTCATTATTGCTATTTGTGATATAATATTCACATTTTCATATTAGAGCGCTGAGAATGAGAGCCTTCAAATGCACACTGAACGGATACTATTTCTGCGGCTGATTGTGATTAGCCGTCAATGTGTTTAAACAACTGTAATTGCAATTTAATTCGCTCTGGCTGCTATCAAATACCATTTTCTATCATTAATTCTGGCTGCGCTAATATTCATTGAGAGTGATTGGGGATCCATTATAACGGCATCAATATTAGCTGCATTATTAGTGCCGTTTATGGGTATACAGAATCAAGTATATTCCGAAAAATGATAGGATGCTTTAATATATAATGGTTAATGGATGTAGAGGAAATGTGTACCAAATGCTTATAGACTAGGTTGGGGAAGGCGGGCCAGTCGCTGTATCTTCCTTTTCCTTCATCTGAATGATTTGAAAAAACTTATAGCTCTACAAAACAGTATTTATTTGCAGGTAGATGAAATTTCAACAAATTTGGATAGTTAATGTGATAGCTAGACAATAAACAAAAATTATGATTCCATAATTATATTATTTTCGTGTGTCATAGATTTCTTCTAGAGCAATCACACACTTATTGCACTTGATATTAAATGTCCCATGTACTTTAAGGTTTCTCTATCTTTTATCGATAAACAAATTTAATATCATTCATTTCCTTTCTTGAAATTAGACTGATATCATTGTGTTGTCCAGTGGCCCCCAGGTCCGTAAAAATTCGCAAACATTGAATGGTGAAATGCTACCGTTGAATTAGATATTCTAAGAAAAATTGAATTTTCAGGCTTAAAACGAGGGTGCGGTAAAGAATTTTCAAAAAGCGGCCCATTTTCGCGAACATTATTATATATACAATTCGTAGCATCGAAATTATATATAATTATATCTAAGTCAATCTGAGTTCAAATTATTAATGAGAAGATTGTTAATCTATGGTAGCTCAAAGGTTAGAGACCTATACCGGCAATATTTCATTATATATAAATTATCAATTCAAAATATAAATTTATCGAAACTTTAAATTCTAGAAATAACTGCCATTTGATAAGAATTCCTCTGCAGGTCCCTGTATTTCCCCTGCAATTAAATAAAAGGTAAAAAATATTCAATGTTTAATCTACCAGGAAAATATGATCTGAGTATGCAACTATTCCTGCAAGCAAGCGGGAATAACATGCATATCCACCTGCACACTGCGCAGTACAAGAAGACCAAACGAGTTAAAATAGTAGCATATATGCATATATACAGTATATTCATATTTTATCAATTTCCAGCAAAATTAATTTTCTCTATATAGATATGAAGTTGTCATGAAACGTTCCTACCATGCATAATTACACATATATTGTAACTTTACAAGGATATGACTCGTTTCATGTTTTGTTACTGCCAAATAAAATAAAATTGAAATGGAACATTGTGTTTGGAAGTAGGAATGTTTACTCGCATTTCACCTGCGTCTGAGACTGAGCCTGAACACAACTTTCCGGTTGGCAATGCGCACCAAGCGAAATGTCGACATTGCCCCAAAGAACGTGGATTTAACCAAAAAATATATTTGTCCCGCTTTCCCGCTCGCTTTCCGATGGAACACATGTTATTCTACGACCCCGAGCATACTTTCTGCTCATATCGCATGAATTTCCCGACAACATTATGGATAATAAAGAAATACCGGACATAAACTTATATGTTAATATTATTTAATATGTAAATGTTTCGTGTATCTGTAAGTATCTATTAAAGTAACAAATTTAAATCTTAGAACTTCATTACAATTGATATGAAATGTGAATATCAAATAACTTTCTTTATATATAGATATATAAAAAAAGCAATAATTTGGTAGATTTTCTCTGAAAATCCCCACTGATTTGCTATTCTCAGATGTCGACATGTTGAGTTTTTACTTTGCGCGGACGTGCCGATGTCAGCATGAATATATACAAAATATATTTTTATATTCCTACAGATGTTGCAAGACTTCCCACCGTAGTTTAGCAGGAAAATGTCGGATATCGGAAGGTCGGAATGTCGGCACGGTATAAAACCCAACAGCGCGCGTATGTTTCTATAAATGCGCTTAGAAACCACTCGCTATATTGCGCCACATCTTCCTGAGATGAACAACGAACAACTCGGCGACCTAGCAGGAAGAGACACGTGCCCCGCACTGTTTTATCCGTACGTGTGGGTTTGATGCCCGGAAGGATAAAATTTAAATTCGAAATTGCCGCTTTTACGAGACGCTTAAAAGCTTTACGCGGCTATTTGAGCAATAAAAGCTCTCTGCCATAGACCTGCAGCAAGTATTATTAAAAATTAATCTCTTACTTCGTGTCATTAGACAGTCTTTGAATGGCGGTGACTGCAAAACAAATTTGTACTGTAGCTGCATGAAGTTAAGTCCAGTAAAAACTTAAGTGAATTTAGTGGATATATTTCTTTACACGTCTACGCGTTAGATTGCTGCAGATAGGCCGCGTAATAAACGGAAGACAAACTGAAATAGTTGCTCCCAAGGGGCGTCGCACATGGAACGTAAGTCCGTATAATTATTAGCGCCGCAGTCGGCGGCGTTTAATCCGCGCGCGAGTGCTTAATAACTGCTGGGCGGCGGGTGATAATTTCAGATAGGTTTCACACTTGCTGATAATATTCGGTTCGCGGAGGTTTTGCCTCCCTGCCGACAACGGGGTGCCGATATATATCGCTTAATCTCAACCACCGCCATTTCTTATGCGTTGATCTCGACCACTGTGATATTATGGTATTACACATCGCACCCTTGAGATATTGAAGTAGAATTTCTCGTGCAATTTGATTTCCAACGCTTTGATTTATAACATTTACAAGTTTAAATCTACGATATCAATGTGTAAACACAGCAGGAGGCGTACACGCGTAACGTTTTAAATTACATGCGATGCAAAAATATATTTAAGAATATTAATATTTACCCCGGCGCTGCTTGCAACATTCGCAGGCGTACGCCAGCAAATAACGTAAAATGAAATTAATATCAGCCGTACATGGTTATGAAAAGCGCGTTCGGGCAATATTTACTCGACTCGCGAGTCCGGCGCAAAATCTCGGCAATAAGCGCTGCTCTAAAATTGGAAAACGAGGTTTATGAATCCCGTATACACTCATTTAACAAACCCCAATGTTTCGGCGCTGCGCGCGTCCATTAAACTTTTTCATACTTTTTATAGCGCGCCACTGCCGCATCAGCTAGTATAAATTTGTCAATTATCTTTTAGAAGCTTCGCTGCACGCCAAACAACGCCGCTAATGCCTCTGCGTATGCAGCTCTCAAGCGTTAATACCGTTTTGGGCTTTTATTCGGTGATGCATCTAGTGCTGGGATTGGAAATCATTTTAATTCGATTAAAAGCCATTGACTTACATAAAAAATCCCGATAAAACACTTATTTTTTCTTTAAAAATAATATTTCTCTGTAGCTTTGGATTTTTTAAATTATTGTACAGTAGATATCTAATCCAACTTATTTTTATTTATTTTGTCCAACTACTTTCAATTATTTTGCTCTTATTTAGGGATTGATATACAATGAGAATAATAGTAGGCATAGACTTTGATAATTTGCATGTGTGGAAATATTTCATTAGTTTTATGTGTTATAAAGGTGGTAATATGTCCGGCGCCTCCACCCTATCTGTTTAATAGTCCCCGGCGCCTCCACTCTACCTCCAAAACTAGAACAAGTAAAAAACTATATAGACAAGTATAATAGTTCCATAGTTACGCATTTAGTACTATAATGGTTATAATGACCTTAATAACACCTAGAGTGCAATTAGCGTGCATGTCAAGCACCGAGCGTTTGATACTCGGCCGAGGGGACGCACAAGGACTTCAACGCTTTTCACCTCGACGCCAGAATAATGTAGAGTTGCCGACCCAATCTGCAATTATTCGCAACACGTCAGTGTAAACAACAAAGAGTCGCTAAGGAAGGGTGTCATATGAAAGCGGAAGCTTAAATGCTCGACAACTCAATGAGCTGTCGTGAACTGGTAACAATGTTTCGCACGTCGCAGCGTGTCCAGCGCACACATTTTCACTTTATTAATCAATTATGCAGCGCGTACTTGCCGCACTCACTTTACTGCCGCACTTGTTTTGCTAGCCACACTGCTTCAAAGTGCATCAGGAACTTTTGAAGTTTAAGTGTTGGCGTAAATGGACCGCGTCTAGTTTTGACAGTTTGCGCCGTTCTGGGTCACGCGCGGACAAAAATTGCAGACAACCTAGACCACTGCAGGCCGTAAATGAAATGGAGACGGTGCGAATGTCTCGTTTTACGGCGCAGTCGTCCTGCAGAAAAACCAAGGAAATTCCTGATATAATAATAAACTAAAAATGAGAATTCTCTACGGAAAGCGAATAGATTGTATACTCAGACCTGTTCTCGAAATAAAAACGTATATACTACGAACAGAATACAGAGGAAATATGCACTCAAATTCACTCAGAATCATTCAAATTCACTCACAGTTTATGTAAAAAATCTCATATTTGGCTCTGCATATTTTATAACAAAGGTTTATTGTAGGTATTCCATCTGTTTGTTTTGGTATTTTGATATGAATACATACAGGATTCAGTTTGGTATTGCAGCTCTTTGTTGTATATTGAAGAAAAGCTTTTTTGGCACAACTAAAGCGTATAGCCTTGGATAGTTAATTACACGGTTGTAGTCTTAGGTAACAAGCCTCCGAAAACCTATCCTAACATTGTTCTGTGCATTGCTGGTTCCTACATCCCCGATATTGGCAGTTAGGTGTATCGCTCAATTTAGGACTAAAGGAGACTTCCTTTAACCGGCCAACCACTTCCGCACATTCTGCATGCTTTGAAGCCGTTGGCATCGGGTTTGTCTTGTCGCTAGCTCGATCGCGATGCCTGGATTCCTTACAAGCCATAATCAGTCAATATATATGCAGGTGCCTTGCTTGTTCCTCGAGCCTCTGGCTCTACCACGTTGTACCCCGCATCCCTAAGACTCTTAGCGACAATGGACGTTCATTTGCCTCGACACTCCGTAAACTGCTATTGATTAATGACCTCGGCAAGTGCAACAGGAGCAACGAAAGAAACGCACCTTCCAGCGCAAACAATGCAAATGCAGATTAGCACCTTGCGCATCCTCGCGGAAAGTATAAAACTAATATACTTCCCGCTTTTTGCAGTCTTCCCGATTCCCACTCGACGCGCCTTCGCACTCGCCGAGTTGTAAACTTAATTATGCACGCTTCAAAATGGTCTCTCCAGTTTAAACTGTTTGGGTTTGCCGTTTGCTCGTCTAGTTAGCACTTTAGTGTCATCATTGTCCGCCCCACAGCGTCCGCAGCCGCCGCCAGCGCCAAGACAGATTTTGCAATTTTAATTTACAAACTTCTGCGATGCTGAACTTCCGCAAACCGAGTTATTAATGAACCATGATGTTTGCCGCGCGCCTTCGCTCGTATTTAACGGAGCCGCCAAATAAATGCAGCGAATGTATCTTTAATTTGTAGCCGTCAAATGCTTAGCGCCGCCGCCGGGCGACGAGTTGACGTTTCACGCTTTGTTTCACGCCTTGCTGCGCTGCTTTTCCTCCTCTCTGCAAACCAGCAGACAAATTCGTTGGAGTACAGGAAAATTTACTGCCTTAAAAATACCGTCTTGTACGGTTTGAAGTATCTTCTTTGCCTTTCAACTCAAGGGTTGGTGTTGGTGTTTGTGTTTAGATTCGTATTGAATGTTTACTTTAACGCCGGCGGCGTGTCTGCTCCGCACTATCGTTTAATGACGCTGAAAACTCGAAGCTAAGTAAAAGGAATCGGACTCTCGTCACGCTCCTCCACTCGCTCATTTGCGTGCGCAACTCTATAAATTCCGCGTGGAAATTAAAACACGCGAGGCCAAAGACCTATCTTTTTTTGTTTGTCGCGTGGCAGATACAGAATTTGAGAAATTACAGACCTTCAGTCATAAATCTGACCAAATAGTCACAGACACAATATAAACCGTTATATACCATCAGTATCCTTGTCAAATTCAGAGCTGTGTCTATGGTACAGTCAACCTGCCGTTTTTGATAGATAGAGTGATAGATTGAAATACCCAAACAAACAAACAAGAAATGATTTACCAGACATCCACTCAGTCCTCCAACATGCATGCATAATCTCAAACGAGATAGTTGGAGACCCGCAGCCCACAATGTGAGAGTGCAGCAGTGATCTTAAAATCCTCTCCGCCACAATTGTGATTTCGACGATATGAGTCCCAAGAGAGTTAGGCGGACTGGCGCGTAGTCCCCTTCAGCTGGTCCCTATCCGAAAAAGGACGCGGGCACATAAGTAGAGACGATGGCCCGCCGGGGGTATTCACTTGCCCAACGATGCGGCTACATTTCCCGTACGTCGTCCCTGGAGACGCTGCGCCATTGAACGGATCGCCGCCGTTAATCTACCCGAGCGGCTGACCGCAGTCCCGCTGCTCACGTTCCTTCCAGGAGCAACAGAGAATTCCTGGAGCACCTACGGACTGAGCAAAAATGCGGTTTTGCATCGGGCTTCGATTGTGTCCAGGGTCGTGACAGTTAAACGCGAATTGCGTGTGATTGAAGATTGCGAGGACAAAAGGTCACACGGAAAGAAAGCGTCTCATGTGGTGTCGGCACTCGTTCCTAATAGAAAATACCCCTTTGTCACCGTGACTCATTATTCAAAGTAACCGAATTGAATATTGAGCATATTGGCTGCTTATTATTGAAGCGCGGAGCAAAGTTCGCGGTTCGGCGCTGCCGCCTCCGCGCGCACGAGATCAATACGTCAACGCTAATGTCACTCAAGCAGAGTCACTCGCCCGAGTTCCAATCTGAGGGTGCTGCTCTGCATACCGATATCCTTCTAAGTGATACTTCAAGTCATTCATTAACTTACTTTTTTTCTGCTTTGTATACAACTGTCTGGTCCCATATCTACAAACTAAGACGAATTATTTCCTAATAATGTCATTAACAAATTATAGCGTCACCACATCAACTAGTTGTTGGAGAACAAAAGCGAGAATCTACTCAACACAAAAAGTTAAGATTAATCGGTTTGAAAATGTGTTCGTGTTCGTGTTCGCTGACGTGGTTGTTTTTCTTCAACGGACTTCCACGAACGGAAGCAGACGGGTTCTTAGCACCAAATGAACCATTGTTTTTCTTATTTTCCAAATATAAGAAAAACAACCCTGGGGTATTATACACGAGGGAGAGTGACACTCTGTCACTCTGCTATCTTCAAACTCGCGTTTACCCTCAGGAGATTTTAGAGCATAGCTCCCAATACGATAACAATCGATTCCAAGCTTCGTTTGCCACTTTGGCGTTCTTTTCCATTTATAAATTTAAAAAGCTTAGTGCAGTCAATAAAAACATTAAAATCTTAAATGGTTCTGATTTTTTAATATGTTATCGGGAACAGTATCAATGGCCCAAATCCAAGTTTTCAGAAAGATTCACTGTTCCTGTTTCAATAATATGCGTTTTTACATATGACCGATATTAAAATAAATTAAATTTGCTATAATATGAGACTTAAGACAAACTTAAGTTTGTAGCTTTGTAGCACCTTTTTGTGCGAATTTAATTTACTACAACTTAGTTACTTTAATCTTGCTCTTAGGATGAGTGGCTTTACTAAAATTAGCCGCAAAAGTTGAGCAAAGCTACAAATTTCACTACAGCGCAAAAAATGCGTTTTTGAAGACCTGTAACTCCGTTTCTGTGAAATCTAAAGAGTTCAATTTGCTCTCATATTGTAAAAAATATAATCTATTTTAAAGGCGAACTCTATAAGGTTTTGCGAATTATCCGTTATTGCAGGGAATATAGTGGAAAAACCGAAAAACGTTCCTAAATCATGCAGTTCCTGGAGTGCAATAATTCAGCATATGTCTGGCCTAATATATATATTGAATAAATTAGTATGAAATGGAATAAA
This sequence comes from Tetradonia laticeps, assembly GCA_025400035.1. Lineage (NCBI taxonomy): Eukaryota > Metazoa > Arthropoda > Insecta > Coleoptera > Staphylinidae > Tetradonia > Tetradonia laticeps. Next base: position 19,413 of record JAODVP010006659.1, read on the forward strand.
ATTGACTAAAATGAATGAATTTCCTAAAATCGATATGTACCAGAAAAAACCTTCTAATGAAAGCTAATATAATGGCAAACTTCTATCAAAGTTTGTACAAGAAAGTTAAAAGTTGGGATCATCTGTGTGTCTAAGCATTTCGTCAAAGTTTACGAAAAGTTCTAAGGACGAGTTTATACCTCCCTAAAAAAAGAAATTTTAAATGTAGAAGTTAATTTATTAACGCTACATTCCTTAATTACCCAGCAGATCAGCATTCATAAACAAAACAATGAGTAACAACGGATAAAAAGCTGAGGATTAAATAAACTTTTTGTGTTATCTACGCTGCATAAACTCGAATAAATCGAAACTTATATAAAAGGTTTAAATCAAACAGAAACTAGGTGAATAGCAAGTATTTAAAATTAGTAACTCACATTGTTGGAGGAAAACTTGGCAAGAAAAGTTTGCGTAATGTGAGGTGAAAGGATAATCGCCCGCGCTAAACTGGGCCATCCACGCAGCACGCATTCATGTAAAAGTTCCAGGAGTGTCTGTAGACCGCAAAACAAAAGTAACGAAATTGTGCAGAATTGTGCAGCTAGTAGTAGCTCCATTACCAGAAGTGTATAGCTATCGATACTTTAGCTCACATTATTCGAGAATGCAACCACATGCCGGCTGTACTGCGGTCGCAGTAGTTCGATCGGGAATTACGAGATGCGGTTGCAGGTTGTTATTGTAATCGATGATAGGGTGCAAGACCCCATGCCACATTTGGAGCCCACGATCTGCAACCATGAAGATGTGTGAGACCATTACCTGCTATATATCTCTTTATTCCAGAATGGATTTGTAGGATTGTCGAATTGTACAATAGCAATTAAAATACTCGCAGTTGCTGCAATAATGAAAATAACAATTGAGTAATTTGTTATCCGTACATATTCGAAATCAATACGCTGTGCATTTTGCTCGTTCTGCTTGTTTTCTGTTTCGAGTCACCAATGTATCCGAATCACTTAAGTTAAGTACTTCTTGCATTGTCGGTGATTGTAATCCAAATCCGTATAGTATACACGCGCAGGTCAAGCCCAAACGCCCACCGTCCTCGCATGAGACGTGTATATTTTCACTGCTGTGTTTTGCTCGGATGGGCCCAGGCGCGCGATAAATTACCCAGGTTTGTATCGATTTCGAATTTCTCGCCTTGCATTCGAGTCCGGCGTGCTAATATATTTCGAAAATTGTTTTCCCGACGCGCTGGAAAAACACGTTGTGTGCCAACCTAGAATATAACCACCGAGGATATCACCCAAAATTTTCGGGGTAGTGTGATATGTAACACACCCAAAAAGGAATTGATACAGTTTTACACACTGAAATTTACAGCAATGTGTTTTGAAAGTGACATAAGCATCGCATACAGTTAAAAGTTAGGTTAGGTTTGTTTGTCCCGAGGGTACAACGTTCTTTATGACACCTGTTAGCTCGCAGCCGCAGTATACTTCTAATAGCGGTGGTGGAGGCGCCGTTCTTTGCCCAGCTTTACGACTTTGACGAGTTCTGCACCAATATAGATTTTTATACATGCAAAACTTTAACACTTGGCTAATATATTGCTTTGACATTGCGTCGAATCGATGATCAGCTCGCACCCAAACGAGTATCGTAAAATATTTATTTATCCTGCAAATTTCAGCCTTGCAAATTTCATTTAAACTACGCTGTAGTAAGCTCCAAATAGATTTCCCTGAAAGTTCGCCTTCATTTGCTCTCATTTGAACTGTGCGCGCACAAATTTTCTGATTAGTTTTCTCGTTCGTCAAGTTTGCGTAAACATTTTCTCATTTGGCGAGCACAATTTACACTAATTAGTATTGGAGATGCAGCGCCCGGCGTAATTATCGACGCGTTGATGTTGAACTAACCGTTGTGCACGCAGGCTGCAACTAAAATTGCCAAATGCGTGACAATTAAACGTGTACAAACATGCAGTTGCTGCATTGTCTGCAAACAATTTTGACGTTATTAGCAAGGCCATGCAAATGAATTTGCTCGGAGATTGAAAGCAATGGATTGGGTTGGGTTGAGTGATTGATTGGTAGACAAATATTGAAATGATTTGGTAATTAGGCAATGCAACGCGCATGAGACAAACATTGCAGTGACACATTCAATGACAACAATGTGCTTGGGAGTTAACTCTGTATGTTCAGAGACTAAAGTCGACTATAATTAATTAACGCGGTGTAATAAGTCGTACAAGTAGAAGGCGGAAAACAAGAAGTAAAGCGCTTAGGTAATTAAAAGCTTTGTTTTTACGTCAGGATTATAGAACAGTAAATTAAATTTACAAAATTGCACCTAGGACCATCTGTTCCAAGATATTCATCTAGCCAGCTAATTTAAGTTGGAATCAGGAGCTCTTCCCGATAGTTTGCTGGAAAGTCAGTCCATCCAGACCTCATGGGCAGATGTAACCAATGTTTGCAGAGGATTGTTACACAGCCGCGTGTAAACTATAAACACTTGCGACATTGGAACAACCGCACGTGGCGCGCGGCTAGCAGTTTGAGGAACACGCAGATGATTAAACCCCTCGCTTGTTTTAATCGTATTTCTGGAGCGATGGTACAATTAACACACTGCTTTGTGAGCAGAGACGCCCTCCCGAGTAAATATTTGAAGGTCCGCGCCCATGTTGTGGACGCCGACCCCGATGTTGCCATGTTGCTGCACTTGCCCAATCACCTCGGCGAGCACCTCGGCCTGGTCAGGAGTTTTCGTTGATGTGCAAGGAAAGCGCCGACCATCGACGCCCGCTGATGCTGTTTGTTTGACCGGTCCATATTGACTTCCGAGCGCACGGCCGCTCGCCGTTTACACAGCCCTGCGGTGCACAAACACACACACATTGTCCATCGAATACAAATTAATCGACGTTTAGCAAGCGGGCGCAATCTATTGCTGTCTTCGGCCCGCCTTCCCTTCTGCAAACCCAACGCTGATGAAGTATAAACAAACGAATGCAGGGAGTGAGAAATTGTTTGGAATTGAACATGTTAACTGAACCCTTGGAGGTATGATGGGAATTGCGATTGTAAAATGTCTGCTTGCTTTCCGGTGTGTTTCTGATGTGGGCTGTTTAATCAATCGAAAGTTGGAAGTAGACTGCATACAACTTTTTGATTGAATCAGATTTCGGTCGGGTTGACCAAACTTTAATAGAATTTGTTTCCTATTTACGTAAATGCAACTAATTGATTTACTCCGACCATTCATAGGTAAATCCTCGGAACCGGCGTTCACTTCCCCTTACCGTAATCCTTATGTAATTTGATTGCCTAATGGTGGTAGGTATACTCCAAGGCAAGTGAGCTAAGATTTGCTACTGCTTGCACATATGTCCCACTAATTGAAAGCACATTCTTGGAGGAGGTCCCCATAGACTTCCTGAAAAAGATTCCTCACACAAGATTCCTTCTATTGTGCGCATCCAACAATGCGACTTGCTAGGAGCTACTGAGAGACCTAATCAGAGAGCTGTAATGTTCTGTGGATAAAAACTATTTTCCCGAGGCTAGTTGGGAACAACTGTCGCGATGTTGAATATTAAGTTTTAATTTTACTTCAGAATTTTGCTCGGCTTTATCGGTTTTAATTGAAGCCCATAATCCGACCGTATAAAAAGCCCTTACCCTATTTTGCCAATTTCTCTATCTTTAAGTGGTTCATTAGCAATGCAAGTCAGGGTAATGGAAAACGAGTGCCGGATTGGCATCACTCGCTACTTCCAAACGAACAGGCTGGGTAAGGAGCAAAGTGGAGAGTGAAGCAAACAGGCGAGAATTCAAAACTAGGCGATGTAGCCTGGCTTTTCGAGCCCGAGTAAGTTCTGCTTATATTACGAGTGGGTAAACCGAAAAGCCCACCACTACTGGCAAATATTGCCACGGGATTTCGGCGAGGAGTTCGCTGCGAAAAATGCTGCATTAATTAACGCTAATAACAAGTCGCCGATGTGAGAACGTGAAATTTGCTGTTTGTTTTACACTCCTCCAATAAGCACTGTATGGGAGATAAAAGTATGTCGTGAAATGTTTTTAATTAAACCTTTTAGCGCCCGCTGGCTGCGGACCCAGACACTCGCCAGCAAATCATAGCTAGTAATTAATTGAAGTTTCCTGGAGTGTGTACTTTGCTGGTGTATTAAATACACTCAGACATTTCCTGACTGGAAGCGAGTCGAAGTTCCAAATGTGTCAGTTTAATTCGAAAAATACAGAAATAAGTCGCCGTCGTTCGCAAAGTTTTTCGCCGCGTTTATTTTTGAATGGCTTAGTCTCAAAGAAATCAATCAAACTTGCAAGATCGTAGTGAAAGTTTAATTAAATTCTACAATCCATTCCATTTACGGTATTATCGTTTCATGGATTTATAATCTAATATGTTTTTTAAGTATAATAAACTTATAAAAGCTCAGTTTTTCTTCAAATAATAATTAATTATTACATAGAGTAAAATGGGGGAACATGAACCAAAAATATTTATCGCCACTTTGTTTAAAACCTGGAAATTATAATGTTTTTAGAATAACTTGTTTAACTAAAATTTTTATATTAGAGATCAAAAATAACGCGGGGCCAGTGAAATGTTTTATTGATATAATAAACATTGTTAAATCAGATGAAACTTTAATACTGCTATTATTACTACGATGAGGTATTAATTTATGCTTGGTTTAAATAACTTATTTACTGGGAATACAGTAAATATTAATTAATTTCAAAGTTATAAAAAACGAAATTATGAGAAATTTTCTCATCTACAAAACACTTTCTGTTTTATTTCGATAACTTAAATTGTTTGGTAGTTACTAAGGAAAAACTAAATATTTACCTTGAATTCAACTAAATATACTGGGAAAAATTAATATTAATCATTTTCAAATTTTCAAAAAACCCTGTTTTGGGAAATTTCATCATCTAGGAAACGCTTTCTATATTCTTTAGATAACTTAACTCATGTTGTACTTATTACGGAAAAACTAAATGTGAATATTCAGTTCAGCTAAATATACCTAAATTATCCTAAATTATTAATAAATTAAATCTTATTTCATGAAAGGTAATAACTTTTAGGTTTGAGTTATTAAGGAATGGCCCGTGTTACCCCATTTTACTGTAAACTCTTATAACACATGTAACGTATATCCTATTATTCTCGCGTCACGAAAAAAGGTGAAATATTGAAGGTTAGTCCTACATTTAGGAACGTAATTTAGTTTTCTTTATCAAGATCAGTTCAGTCGAGCGGACTCGGCACTTTTTACCCAGCATGAAACTACATGAAACTACACGAAACTACACGAATCAACACAAAACAACTATCACGGAATTTCTGTGTGGAAAAATTTCGAGTGCCCAAGGACGCCGGAAAATTGCAAACGCTGCAAGGTGCACAATGCAGAATGCACATATTGCGGGCAAGGTATTCAATTTGCAACAGAGTGAAATCTTTTACATCGCTGTCAGGAAATTGGGGAAACATGAAAAAATGATACAAAGCGACGAAAATGTATTCTCCTTCTGAGTTAATCTAAATGATTGTTAAATATCTACGTTAAATATCTTGATGTGAAACTGACATTTACTGAATTGACGAATTTCGTAACGAATAAAACCAAATAAAATTTCTTTGCAAAGAGATAAATGTCACCAGCAATATTCTGAAATTATCATTTGACGCGCAATCTCGCATTTTGCATTCTATGGCGGATTTTAATTGAGCTGGCGCATCATGTCAAAAACTGTCGGAGTCGAGAAGATTTTAAACTACTTGAATATACCTATCCACCGAAAATAATTCCCGTCAGCGCTGGCTTTTTCTTCGTGACTTCTTATCATCACGCGCGCAGCATACTTTCCATTATTCTTTCAATTTCGCCGTGCCATAGACGGGCAATAATTTAATTCCGAGGGATGCAGTATGATCGAATATTGACATTTCAAAGAGGTTAGGGGCTGAAATATGGGGGAGACGGGAGTAGCGAGACGAATTAGTTACCTTAGTGCACATTAGCGAAGACTCGTGTTTAATGTAGCGCGAATGACATTGTTATTCATGTTTAAAGGTCTTGGCGCTGTCGTCGAATAAATGTCAGGGATGAAATAAAAGAAGACGGGAAGTATAGCCGCGATTTATTCCAGCTGCAAACAAAGCGCTGAAGCCAAACTGTAGCCGAGCATGTTTGCGCTGCCATGAGCACAGAATAAATACCCGCAGCAGGAGACAAAGGGGTGCTAATATTTTCTTTGTTTGTTTGCAGAAATACCACAGTTTACGAACCAAATCAGCAATATCACGATACCCATTGGCCGCGAGGCCATTCTCGAATGCGGCGTAGATAACCTCTCCACATTCAAGGTATGTTTCCTGCAATATCCGGTTATGAACTATAGCTTGGAACCCACGTGACCAGGTGGAATATGAGTAACGCAATTTATTCTCTTCTGCATTCCTGCTAAAAAGAGCAAACGTATCTGCACGACTCTAGTAATTAAATATGGCGCTGAGTTCAAGTGCTCAACCGTGCACTTTGCCATGTCTCCTGCAAATCTCACAGCGGACCATAGCTTACGAGCAAATCGTGGAATCGTGTGAATCGCAGGAAAAGCGAGCGCCGAGTTTTTTCCGCGACTCGCCGAACTCTGGACCGTCTAAAAGTTTATCGGGACTTTTCGTACTTTTCGCCTGCGGTACTCGTATAAACGACCGGCAGCGTGCTGTCGGACAGGCGCATTGTAAATTTTAAAAGTAGAGAAACATTTCCTTAAATTAAACTTATTTACCTGGGGTGCACGACGTCAAATTAAATTCATTCAAGGCTCGGCTATATACGCGGTTATTCTATATAAGTAACGACAGAGTAAAAAAAGAACTTTACGAAGTGAAGACGACAGTGAAACGTCGCTAAAAAAACACGAAAAAACGAAAAGTGTGACATGGAAACTTTTTATCCAAATTAATGTCGGCATTATTAAGTTTTTTTTTGCGTGAATACGTGTATATTATTGGATTACATGAGGGTAAATTTAAAGAACCTTAAGCAACAAAATCAGGGGTCTGGTATTGTACTATCCTTCAGATACAAACGGAAATTATACTACTATATAAGTGGATGTTCAAAGAATTCACACCGCCCATTTGCAATTTTGCGGCATATTGAGATTGGAAATTACTATAACTTTTGACTCAGACACGGTACGAATTTCGTATGAGGCTTGGATAGAAAATATTATCAAATGAAAAATATAATCCATTATATCGACGTATTGACGTCAAGTTCGCGTCAAATACGATACAGCCAAACCCTCTTTTATCTAACAAACGAGGTAATCTTGATCGATATCATATATTTCTAAACATGTTGGACACTCTCAGCTGTCGTTTCGGATATTAACTGATACATTTTGATATATAATCCTTAGTAAACAATCCATTGTAACGTTTATCGCTGGAGGGTCTGTCCCCGTCTATAAATATAACTAGTGTTACTGCCTACTCACCCCAGCATCGACATCAACATTGACATCGTCATCGCAGCATCGCGACTCCCTTTTCCTCGTCTTGCGCTGATGTCACAGACAATGCCGCGGAAGTTCTTTGATATCTCTCCCGGTTTGTCTTCGATTTGTGGGACGGTGGGACGTATGACAGCACGTTCAGTATTGATACTGTCCCCTCATCCGGCATCTGATCGGAAACATGACGGGACAAGAAAAGAAAATTATCGATAATATTCGTGAATGGTTATTCATAAATATTATAGGTACATTTCATGTTGTAGACTTTTTTCTGTGTTTTGGTTCAATTTCGATGGACCTTTGTACGTCCGCGCAAACGTCGGTAGTTTTATACTCCACCTGGCTCGCAAATCCGCGTTTCGTCGAATGTAATGTCAAGGAAAACGCTCGAGAGTCAATTAAACGCTCGACTAAATGTACAAAAGGGAATGCGTCCAGCAGCTGCTGAGCACACGTTCGTTCTTCATGTGTACTCGATGTCCGCACGCTCGTATGGTTTCACTTTGTGCTCGCAAATCGCCAGGCAGGAGTTGCGCCTGGAGGCGATGGATATTTTTCATCGTGAAAGAAAACACCGGATGCAACTGGCTTTACAATATTGCACTATACGTATCTATGAGTTTTAACAGACCACAGGTTGAAATTTCCAGTTTTCAGCTTTCAGTCTTGAATGATTTAATTTTTTTGTATTCGAAAATGATAGGAATGATTAATAGTTGTAGGATTTTGAACGACATTCAACGTCACGTGTAAATGTGCCACGTAAATATGGCGTTAACAACATCCCATATTTTGTTATGTACTTCACTTCCTTTTCTTTAGCAGCAGTTGCTTCTTACGCGACCTGCCTGGCAAGCTCCTCACAAAGTCCTCGTGCATTTTCACATTCAAGTCGAGGCGCATAAAAGGACCTCATTCAGTCATTCATAGAGCGAGCAGAACAGGAAAGGGATTTCGATGCCATTTTCCAGTTTGTTGGAGAGAGGTACCTTTTGGTCTTTGGCTTACACGCTACTCTAACTAGAAGGTTTGTAGTATGTCCGTTTACAGCCTCCAACACACGAATATTTGCGGGACTTCTCAAAGCGAAGCAATTTCCGTGTAACTTATATTTTTAAGTGCAATATTTAATTAGTATCTAGTCTCTCTGTAGTAGTATATTTCATTGGTTTGCAAAGCAGGTTTGCATCCACTTCTATGATAGTAAGTTCCTTCTGAACAACATACAACATACATCGTCAGCCAATTTGCGTATCCGTTCAAATGCCACGTCGACAGAGACTACTCGGGCTTTCATAACTCTTCAACTTTATCAATCTGCAACGATCTCCTAACATGCGATGCGTTCAGCATTGCGCGCCAGCAGCAAACGTAACTATTCTTCAATTATTTGCATACCGCATACCTGCGTCAATATTTTATTTAAATTAAGCGCAGTCATAATGCTGAATGTTTAAGCGGACTTTCACCGTAGAACAAAGAGCTATTAAAGCCTTGTAAGTATTTTTCCAATAAACAATAAACTTCACATGTAGGTGGTGCTCGTACAAGTTTTAATTATAAACTCCCCAGGAACAATACACTGCAAACAAATTAGCTATGAATTATAGTCATAAAGAATTCCTACGTGAATAAATAAAGCAGAGCGAGTTCTTTTCGCTATAGAACATACCTTGGAGTAGTTAAAGTGCAGTATGTAAAAATAGCGAAGTAGGTGGATGGAATAAAAAAGAAAGGACATTGTCAAACATGTTCCATAGGGGAAAACTGGCTGTTGATTAAAATTATTTATTAATTTCCATGCGGGAATATCTTCGCATAATATTTACTTGTTAAGTTTCCGGCGTGTGCAATTATTTAACGTATGCGCGCGCATAGAAAACTCTAATAATATGTAAATATTCATCAGCGCTTCCGGTCTCGTTTTCCATTAAGTTTGCCATCGTGTGCACGCATTCTTTAATTTTCGACTATATAGGTATCTATGTAGAATATACACAACTTCCTGAAAATATCACTTGTTGAAATCCATACTTGGTTTTCAAGTTTTTGGTTCTGTTCTTCAAGTCCTGATCAACGTTTTCCACTTCCGCTTGTAACTGGAATTGATATGTTATAATTAAAATATAACAATATTTAAGAAGAATTTGATAATAGTTTACCCAGCACTGTTTTTCCTGGAAAACACTAAAGTTTTTTAAATTTTCTACAATTATTCCATTTACACTAATATTCAGACTTTGAAAATTCCCTTCTATAGTAAGATTTTTAGTAAATAATTGCAATTATATTAAAAAAAGATAAATTCTTACTTCCGATATAAACCGAAAATATGCCAATTACTTACTACCAGTTATAAAGTTTACGTAGTTACTTTTTTGTTGTTTCAGTTTTCTACAACTTGAACATAATCAGGACAAAACATTTCACTAAAGAACATGGAAATGTAGCAGTGGATAAAGAAAAAAAACGATGAGTGGAAAATTGCGCGATTGTACGCTTTTATAAATAAATATGCACCTCGTCTCTCGAGGGAAAGAACCAGCTCTAATTGTGAGCTTAATTAAATTTTTATTTATGTCGCAACTTGATGAACTGACATCCTTTACGTTGCTATATTTTACTGTTGTATTGTTCCATGTATCTGTTGTACACAGACAATGTCTCGTTAAATAAAGCGAATAAATTACCTGACAATTGTCTTTCGTACCACTTTCTGTTCGTAATTATATCACAAACACTATCGTAATCTACATCAAAACAAATATTGTTCCTGGAATTAAATTACTGTTATTATTGCCTCGGGAAGATTGAGCAGCCGGTTGGTATTTTATTTCAATGACTTCATAATTATTTGCATAGTAGTTATATTGTTATCAGGACAACTTGATGAATGATTTATTTACCGTCAATGGCAGAGAGTATATAATTTATTTTCCTATAACACAGCTCTACAAAAAACTTTCGGTTCTTTTTGCTCGCATTTATTTTATGATAGTTTTTGTTAATTATATACAATTTTCATTTGTATAATACATACATTTTTCAGTTTATATAAAAGTTTATTTTAATTAATGTTAATATATTTATAAATAATGCGCTATTAAGTGAAGTTTTCTGTTCATATGTAATGCGGTCTTGTAAATATAAAAGCAACAAAAGTTATGCTTTACTTGTTTATTTACTCGCAATCAGTTTATGATAATTATTTTGTGTTGTATTGAATATGGGAACTGAAAATTTTGATTTGATAAATAATTATTGAATAAGTTTATCTCTGGATGTTTACATTAAAATCATTATTATTAGATAATTATTATTTGAAATGATAATTTATTGGAAATTTACTATATAACCGCGTATTATTTTGGCAATAATTGCATTTACTTATCTTTATTTGTTAATAATCAATTATTGTGGGTGAAATTATTTATTAAAGAATAATTAGCTAAAGGAAATAGAAAAATGTGCTAGTTAGAGGATTTACTTGTTAAGTGAATAGGATATTTATATTTCGAAGTGGATAAAGTCTAAATTAAAAATTTTAATTCCTTGATAATTTAGTAGAGGAAATGGTCCAAATTTGAGCTACAAAGTCAATTTCAAAATTCGGACCCAAGTTCATATTCGGACCAGTTCCTGTATATTATAATATGTTTCTATAGCTATCAGTGCGTTTCTCAAAAATTAAATTATCTTAATTGGTATTTTCGTAATTAAATATTTTCTGAAAACAAATACGTTTCACCTTTCATTCACAATTACAGGTCTTCAAAACATTTTTCGTTCTTTGTCCTAAACTTTTTTTTAATGTTTTTATGGTTAAATGTGTGCAAAACTGAAATAAACCTGTATAAAGTTTGCATTTTTATGTAAATTGTAATTAATTGCAATACATGTATAAATAATATACCATCATGTTGGGTTTTCCCTTTATATATCGGATAAATACAAGCTTTTTGATGTCGTATATATTTTACAATTATTACTTTTCTGATCGCACTGTGATTTTTCTTATTTTCTAGTAAAAATATTTGAGAAAGTTTGTATATACTTCTGATAAACTGTAAAACATATTATGTAATTTAATATGTAATTTCTTAGCCTTTTATCAAATTCTTTAAATTTGATTCGAAAGATTACTTAGTCATCATCAATTCTAAATTTTTAAAGCCAACAGATTGTATACATCTCCCAAATTATTAAATAAAGGACGATTGGATTTAAAAAGTTTCCGGATCTCCAAAATATTGCTATTCAAAGACCTCTTGAGTTCTTTTATCTCAATGCAACGTTTCGTTTTCTATGTTAACTCCGTAATCGAAAAAATAATTCTTCAAAATATTTGTCGCAAATTCTATAACTTCGCTAAGCACAAAGATGTTGCCACGATTTAAAACGATCTAATTTGGTCTTTTAAACACTTAGTCTATTTCGAGCACTCCCCTATGAGTTGTGCTCGAAAAATCTTTCGTGTTTGAAAGCACTAATTATCCACTCATACTTTAATCCATCCACATTCATTATTCTCGACATATTTATTGTCATTAGTGTATAAAAATCTCGAACGGAGGTAAAAAATTTCAAAAAGATCGGAGAATAAATAAAATAATTTAAATTGAATGTTGATTACTAAAAGTTGTCATAATTATCCTTAATAACCAGTAATTGCAATTGTATAACAAAAACAAAATTCCCCATTTACTCTTTCAACAACAACCACTCTCCTATGCACTCCAGAAACTTCACCGTGACATGTTTTAAAAGGAAGTTTCCACTCCGCATCCTGTCGTTAACGTATTTCCTTTATTTTTACAAAACACAGCTACTCGAAGTCAAATTCAACTCTAAAATATAGTAGATCTTCACATATTTATCACTTCTTGTTATGTCCCCGCTTTTGTGCGTGCATGTGTCCTAAAACCCAATAATAATATCCACATACTTCGAAACTACCAGCGATATATTGCGACGCCTCGAAGGGCGACACAAACATTCGCTGGCTTTTTATGTCCGCAATAAAAGCATAGCGCAACTCTCGCCCAGCTTATAAATAAAAGTTCGTAATGTTTGCTCAGCGCGTGGATACTCACTGACAAAAAAATGTTTATGCAAATCGCGCGCAACTGCAGCTGAAAATCGCGAAAGAACGAAACGAAATGATCATAATAACAATAACACGTAATTTATGGCATCGGCGAAAAAGTGCTCGGTCCTCGGTGCAACTCCTCATTTGCAGGCCGAGTTGAGAGTGCACAGCTAAAAAGTGGTTTTTGGAATCCACGTTGGTATAATTGCACTTTAATTAAATTGACTTAGCCGAGCATTGCGATGAAGAGGCATGGAAAAGTGGGAGAAGCGACGTAAGTTTTATTTCGATTAAATTTACCACCCTGCTATCCAGCCGACGTAACGAAGTCTTTACGGCGCAGTTTCACGCTCGTTAATATTCACTTAATTGTCTTAACAACACTCCTCATCGCCCAGGTCTTGCTAGTCAAAGAAGCGCCGACTGAAGAGAGTCACAGTTTAATTGTTACAAATTGAATGATTAATTTCTTCGACGTTGGGGCGACAACAAGTTAATTGAGAGTCTATCGATTTACCCAGGCGCAAGATTACAAAATCTGCAAGAGTATAGCTGCTTAGAATTAAATATGATATAAAAAATGTATTTTTTAATTAAACGGGAATCGTGTTAATGGATTACGGAAGGCGGAAGATTCTTCCGGCTCGGTTTGTTATAATTCACAGCGGCATGACGCGGAATGGAAATATAATAAATACTCTGGGGGGGCAGGATTGCTGAGAGTCGGCTGGAGGTGGAGATAATTGCTTTATAGACGTTAAATTTACACAATGCTACTCATCAGTGTAATTTGTATTTATCGTGTTAAACAATTATACATGCGCTTATTAATATATAATATGTGCAATTGTATATAATTGTTGGTTTAGAAATTACGTAGTTTTAGGTTTCACGGTTTCACTTTGCAGTGAAACGTAAAACACGATAATTTAAATTCGCGTATTTCTTGCCCACTGTCTATAAATCAAATTGGACGTAAATGTTCCTTTGTTTGCGCCGCCCCCGGGCGTTAATATACGCAACGGCAACTTCTTATTAACTCGTTTCGAAAATATACACAGTCCTAGTAGGGTTTGTGTGGCTGCCGGGTAAGATATCGCATGCCTTATCTGCATCCTAGTCATTATGGTGCTCGTACTGGTTGTCGGAAGCAAACTGCATCTAAGGTTTGAGAGTCAACAAGAAATATTAACTTGAGGAATTCAACCAAAATGGATCTGGTCTATCTATCCTATATATGGTATTGTTTTATGGCTGTGTCTCAATTGTTTACATTAGCTAATTTCTAATGAATACTTCATTGGTCCTATAAAATGTTGATTGTGACATTTGGTGGAGGCGTCTAGTTTGAGTTGAGAATTGTGAATTAAAGTTTATTTTATAATTTTTTTGGTTATTTATGTACACAAACATAAAGATAAGTACCATATTTTGGGTATAAAGATTCGAAAGTACATAAACATATTATCATGAGGAATTCAACCAAAATGATCTTTACTCTATGCTATTTATCACATTTTATTGACTGCGTCTCAATTGTTTCCATTAGCTAATTTTATGGTCGTAAAAAATTTACACGGTCGACTGTGACATTTGGTGGAGACGTCTTGTTTGTAGGCAAGAGGTTGAGAAATGTGATTGATCAGTCTGCGTTGTTTTTAGGTGGCATGGCTTCGAGTCGACACGCAGACGATTCTCACCATTCACACCCATGTGATCACGAAAAACCATCGGATTCTTGTGACACACAGTGAGCACAAGACGTGGTATCTGCACATACGAGATGTCCGAGAGTCCGACAGAGGCTTCTACATGTGTCAGATTAATACGGATCCTATGAAAAGTCAGGTCGGCTATGTGGACATTGTCGGTGAGTTGAATTTTATGAATTTCCAAGTTGTCCTCAATGAAAAGTGCACTTTGCCTCTTGTCTTAAAAGTAAAATTTAATTATTGAATCTTTGCCACAAGGCTTTTGCTCATCAGGAGCAAGTGCAAAAGCTTTTATGTACTTTTACTCCTCGTACTACTTCCTCTATTTTCTAATGATGTTGTTTAATGTATAAGGCTTCAGTTTATTACTAAAAATTCCCTTCAATTTCCTTCGAATTTACTTTTTATGGTGAATATTTCACTAGGCTACTTATAGCAAACCCACAAAGCACGCAAAGCTCGACTTCAAGTCACAACCCAACTTTTGTTTTATCCACATCCTTCTCAAAGTCGAGTTCTTTTACTCAAAGCTTTCCTTTGCAGCCACTGCCGTTTTCCTTTCCTCTTTTCATTATTATGCTTCGTCAGTGCAGGGCATTACACATGGTTGCACATGTAATCGTTTAAATATTAAAGGTTTGCAAAAATATCAAACAGCGTCCATGCAGTTCTGGAGCAGTAGCAGGACTTAAATAAGTGTGATAAAAGCCCAAACGCACAACAAAACGACTGGTGTATTATGAATGATAAATGCGCGATGTTTCACTCGACGACACAAATTTAAATAAATATTTTCCTTTCTTCCGTTCCTCCGCGTGGGAAAGAGTTTTGCAACCTAAGCGATGGTGAGGGGAGACCACGATGAGCTTTTTTGTGACACGCCTAAAACTTAGCAACTCTTGGTTGGTACGAAGGTGGAAAAGAAAGGAATAAAAGTCCTGTTTCCACCTAACGAAAAGGCGAAAAAACCGGAGGCATAATAAACGGTGTGCAGTTTACACAATGCCAGGAAACATCCTTTGAATTTATAACCCGACGAATGTCGACACCACAAGCTTTCGTTATGTTTCTGGTTCTTTTGTTTGTAATATACGAGTTAGATCATTAAGAAAATGAACAACAGAGACATTGAGTAAATTCGGATTTTGGATATTAATTTATAACTATAACACTAGTTGGTGAAAGTTTGGTAGGGTTAACAGATAAATTACCTACATATGGGACAGGGTAAGACACTGCTAAGACAATATAACAGCCCACCGGTTGTAGTTTCCACGGAAGAAGTGATGTATGGCCGCCGCCGTAACGGCGATGGTGGCGGACACACGCCGGCCCGCAGTCGCGCACAACTAGCATAATAACGCAGCGATGTTGATAACTTGCGCCGCCCCCAACTTTCCCCGGCACGTATGCGCCGGTATGACAAACAACGTACCGCTCCGCTGCCGACCGGCGATGAGTTGCGACCGCCGGCCGAAGTTCAATGGAATTTCATCCTTCACGCTGCAACATGTCTGTATGTATTTAATTAAGGTACGTCTAATTTAGCAGACAAAGCACCTGCGCTCTCTGACAAAAGGCAATTGTTTCACATTTAAACAAGCTCTTGTTAAATTAAGTAAATAGATGTGGAAAATGCGCAGGACTGTTAATTGTGTTTGTTAAGGTACGGAAGATACGTAAGCTGTGAGTATTTTTATTGATTTTCTTTGAAATGCGGTTTTGTGGGTGTAAAATGTATTTATCTAGGTAGGCGGCTATGCCAAGTTAGTCTACAGTAGTGCACTTTTTAGAGGAAATGTGACAGCATATTTTCTATTTCTCTTTAGTTTATCTTCTTGATGAGGAAAATCGTAGATAATTAAGGGCTTGGTAAATATTTTTAGTGAGAAATATTATACAGATTTGAAGAACGTTCTCGTTTGGATTTTCTTCAAAAAATGCCAACATTTGGAAATTTTATCACTAACTCACGTACGTAATACGTACAGATGACAAAAAAGCTCGTTTATGAACAACTTTTTTTCTTGTCGCGAAAAATTGTCTGAAAATTTATAGGTAGATTAATCTTTTTAATGTAAAATATTTTAAAAATTTGAAGATTTGCCTGAAATTTTATTACTGAGTAATATTGTTATAAATTAGAAACAGCTCACTTCCTTGCTTGAGTACTCCAATTTACAAAAAAAGTTTCGTTATTTATCCTGAAGTATATTCTCGGAACTTTTGGTAATTTTCTTTTAGAAAAATATTACAAAAATTTGAAGAACGTGGCTAACGTTTGGAAATTTTATCACTATATAAGGTCTTATAGATTGGAAAAAGATCATTTCCTTTATTGATTACGAGTTTTTAAAAAACAATTTCGTTTTTTATACTAAAGTTTATTTAAGAATTTGATTGTTCGTTACCTACAAATTTATCTTCTTGATGAGGAAAGTGATTCCAAATTTAATGGTTAATCTATTTAGTGAAAAATAATACAAAAATTTAAAGGACAAGGTCCTCTTGCACTGTCCTAGAAAAAGCGAACATTTTGAAATTTCATGACTATGTAACTTACAATTAGTTATAAATCAGAAAAAGATTACATCCTTGATCGATTACACAGGTCTACAAAATAAAATTTCGTTTTTTGTGCCAAAGCTTAGTTTAGAATTTCTTGTTAATTATGTACAAGTTTTTCTACTTGATGGGGAAAATTGTTGAAAATTTGTGGGTAAGTTAAGCAGTTTGATGAAAAATATTATAAAAATTTGAATTTGAATTTCCTCAAATATAGCTAACATTTTGAAATGTTCAGTTTATATTCAGATATATTCAGTTATAAATTAATAAAAGCTCAAATTCTGGATCGACAACAACGTTCTTTGGCTTAAAGAGAATGAAAATTTAGGAGATAAGTTTTAGTGAAACAACTTACTAAACACCTTACTGTTTTTTTGATTATAAACATTTTATTTGGTAAAATAATGCGTGAAAACTAGGTTCGTATTAACTGTAATGTATAACGTAATAACTATTTATAATAAAAAACACATTTTTGGGTTTAAAAAATACAAAAAATAAAATCTTGCATATTGGCCTTATTTGGCAACAGGGTTCATAATAAGGCCAGTAATTAATTTAGTCAACAAAGCTGGGGAATGTAAATGAATATTGTGAAGTAATAAATAATAATTAATAAAAACAATAGGGACATTAAAAACCATAAATCTACCAGGGTTTTAACATGAAAATTAGTTGCAAAACAAGAAAAAGTCTAACTTGAAATT
>JAODVP010006882.1:0-17089 GCA_025400035.1 Tetradonia laticeps
TCCAGTACGGACAGGTGCAGATGGTGCAAGGTCTGTGAGGAGACCACCACCCATCCGATTTGTGAATGCGTTGAACTACAGCGTATGGACGACATTCTTGGAAAAAGGTTCTTAGAAGCCTCCAAAGTTATGGAACTGTGGAACATAGCGAGCTGCTAAGATTTTATGACAGGTCGCAAGGCTGACAGGACCCGAGGACTGTCGACCGTGTTAAAAAAGGGGGGGGAGGAAGGAAAAGGTAACAGCGAAGCAACATAAATGTCAAAGTTACTTTCTGGATTGCCTAATATTATTTGAAAGAACCCTCATTAAAGATTCGATTAATCGTGATTCATTATTTATACTTTGGTCACTTGCACCATATATTTATTATACATTTTTTTATTTAACAAGAAACTTGAATTTCTTTATATTGTTTCTGGAAGCACATCTAGTCCAGTGATGTTGTAAATCCATCCCAGGTAACTCTCGGTGCGAGTGTAAATAGTGGGACCATTTCGGCATCCCGTTACTTCAGAAATAGAAGTCACGCCAACATGCGTCCATTCGCCGTCAATTTTTTGAGCTAGCGGGCTACCACTATTTCCCTGCACATTACAAATGATAACCAAACTTAGATTATAAGTAAGTAGAGAAGATTTCTTTCTTGTATTGTTTAGACGCTCTTATGGAAGTCGTAAAGTTTAAATAAGGTTACTGAGATGATCCTTATTGCTAAAGGAATTTCGAGGGTGGAACGCGCTTTATGTCGAGTAAACTTACGAAACAAATAGCTCTATCGGGACTTCCATTGCAACAGACAGCAGTATCTGGGAAATTATTATCCTTTTTGCACAGCTCTTTGCTGATTACTTGCATCTCGTAGTAGGTAAGATCATTGTAGTATCCTGCATGAACTTATAAAAAAAAATTACAATCATCCGTAGATTTCTAGAAAATATACTTACAAAATATGGGCTTTCCCCAGCCACTCATAGTCGCTGTCATATTTGGTTCCAGCGTAGTCCCCGCTCTGGGCAGCTTGATGGGCTGAATGTATTTGCTGAACCTTACCGGACGATCAAGTCTAATAAGAGCGATGTTGTTCTGGAACAATTCTGGCTCGTTCAGATCTGGATGTATGGTTATTGTACCACGGGTTCTGGTGACTTTGCCCGATTGAACCCCTTTTCTGAAGGTTCCACCGAAGTTGTACTCAAAAGAAATTGCCCTGTGAGGGCAATTAATCATGTATTTATTGAAGATAAACCTTATTGATTGGGATGCTCACGGCATGGCACAGAATCCAGATGTCAAAATCCATTCGTTGCTGACGAGGGCGCCACCACACGACCTTTCCTCGCCGCCGACTTTTGCAATAATGCCTACTTGATAGGGGAACTGAGTGCGCTCAGCCTTCGGGCCATTTTCCTCTCGAATGGCTACTGCGATAGCTACTGCGCACGATAAGAAGATGATACAGTTCATAGCTTTTTAATTTGATACTACTTACTAATTATTCGCGAAAACTGTTTGCTTATATACTGACTCAAACTCGTATTATTTACTGAAATAATGTCAAATATTTGCAAATTCTTTTCTAATGACTCGCAATCCAATTAAAGGAAAATGCGTGCAACTTGCGCAATTCAATGATATTTTTAAATTGGAGTTTTGCCGACAGTTTTATCAATATAATTAAATCTAAGCCGATGACATGGCTTAAGTTTCGCATAACTAGTTTGAATAACATTGTAATAGAATTGTGAAGAGTATTATTTTAGATAGGTTTCTCGTTGAAGATCCTCGAGGTGTTACAGTTACATGATAATATTTTCAGCAGGGTTCGTGGTGCCCTACGCTCCTAATATTACTGACAGGATATCATTTTCCAAACCTTACACCCGGGGACGCGCGATAGTCCAAGTCAACTTCATAAAACGTTTTAAAATAGTTGGTAATCACTGTATTAAAACATCAGTTTTTATGAAAGATGAAAATAATTTTTAGGCCAACTTCGACGTATAGATCACGACTACTAAAAACCTATGTGTCTATGTACTGTTGCTACTCATTCAGTGACGACGCCTGCACCTATTTTTTTAGTACGACTGATGCGATGTATACGTGGAAGTTGACCTAAAATTGTCCCACGGATGACTTAAAATTTAGGTCGACTTCGACGTATACATCGCATCAGTCGTACTAAAAAAGAGGTGCAGGCGTCGTCACTGAATGAGGGGAACACAAGGTTGTTAAGGAAATCAGATTAGTAGATTGGATGCCTGAATTTTGGGGCTCAAACCTCTTGATTACAAAGGAGACCGATTATGCTTATCACCAAAGTCGCGAAGCATAACGCAAAGCATAACATAGCACCAGTAAAAACTCGACCGAAATTAAAAAAACCCTAGCTCATGTGACGTCACATCGTGACGGAAAGTTTGATTTTCGTAGATTGCCTAAAAGTAATTGAAATTATATAGGAAAGAAAATTTCGGGATATAAATTTATATGCCGAAGTTTTCTTTCCTAGATAACCTAACCTAACCTAATTAACTAACAAGAAGTGAACTTCATAAAAATATTTAAAAATGATGTTTTGCATACTTTTAAAATTTACTAATTCCGTGCCGGCGCTCTCCTTCTGAACTATATCTATTCTGATACCCTACCGTCTGTTTACTTCGTTTGTAAACATGGTTTAATAAATCGCAATATTTGCTAAAGCAATTTCTTTTTAAATAATTTGGACGCTCATACAAAAACACACTTCTTCGTCATCCATTAGTACAGATTACATTATACTGAAGATGGATGAAGTCCGTAATTTGATATTAGGAAGGTATGGTCTCAGACGACTCGTTACCGAGTTATTGCAATTTCTTTTAGGTTAAAATCGTGCAATTACAAAACAACAAAGTGGAATAACTCCGCAAGGACTCATCGGATACCATACATATCAAAATACTCATAAAACTTCCCTGATCATCCCCTAGAAATTTGTTGGTACAGTTCTGGCTCACTCAGTATAACTGCATAAATATTAGTGAATTTAACAATTATTTGAATAATCTTAAATTTGAAATTAATAATTACCAATTCACTGTTAAAAAATTTATACAGAAACTCCTCGCTTATGTGCGCATGTCGGGAGAAGACGAAAAATGCGCATAAGAAATTACTCTTTTATCTACACGAATAATATTAAACATTTGCAATTCCTTTATATAATGAGTCGTGTTTGAAAAGCTAAAGTACATTCCGGTATCATTGTCGAAACGGAGGAACAATTATTTCTTATCTAAGAAATTTGTATGCAAAACAATAATAATATTAATGTCTGCACGGAATGCTAATTAGGGTCTACACGTGTCATGCGTACAGATTACTAGTGTACGGAAAAAACCTTAAATAGTTTTGTAAAAGCCTGTTTCGGAAGACCCCGTCTAGAGTTAGCTCAAAAATAAATAAGGGTTATTTATAATGTGATTTATTGTTCGGATTATTAGGAATGGGAGGTGTTATTGTAAGCTGTACTATCTTACATAGTAAGATAGTAGCTGAGCGCTGCTCAGTCAAACATTGGAGGGCAATATTATTTAACGTTTACAGTATTGGTCGACACAGGATGCAATTCACATTGACTCGCTTTCTACCTTTTTCTACCTTAGGTTTTTGTACCATTCGCATTGCGGACGATGTTGTGGAAATCCGAGGAATGACTTTGTAGTAGATTCCAATAACTCCGAACCATCGGAGACCATAAGTTCATAAAATCAAAATACTCAGAAAACATCCGTGATCAATCTCTGGTAGCTTGTTGGTAGAGTTCTGACTCAACCAGGAGCGTATATGTCAATTAAGTCGCGTTACTAATTCCGTGCCG
Source organism: Tetradonia laticeps (assembly GCA_025400035.1). NCBI lineage: Eukaryota > Metazoa > Arthropoda > Insecta > Coleoptera > Staphylinidae > Tetradonia > Tetradonia laticeps. The sequence continues at coordinate 3,869 of JAODVP010006882.1, forward strand.
GCGCTCTCCTTCCGAACTATATCTATGCTGATACCCCACCGTCTGTTTAGTTCTCAACACCCTGTTGAAAATATTGTGTACGTTTACTCGTGGCTTAGATTTTCTGATATAGGAAAAATTATTTTGCAAGCAAAGTGAAGGAAGCATTTAAGAACTACTATTTTTAAAGTAGGGCTGAAATGATTTAAAGTAGGGCTCAGTCCTACTTCGCCCTCTCCTGGCTACGGCCTTGGTGTGGAGGACAGTTAACTACAGCATAGTTTTACTGCCCTTGGAACCCAGTATAGATTGTACACGTTGTGTATCACATTGTGCACATGCAACGGTGTATCGTCCACTGACAGAGGGTACCAAATCTTTGTACACGGGTCGGTTTTAGTTTGGTTGTAGACGAACTACAGCCGGACAATATAAAAATCTTGATAGGACCCCTTAATTTATTGGTGCGGGTTACATCGGCTGGTTTGTCGATATAGGTTATGTGATACTTTACTGCATGCAGACGAGAGTTGTATGGATAATAATATTCTCTTTATAACGACATCTAAGAGTTCGTTAAAAGTGATACGCTCATGCACCCTGGGCGCAGATCTAAATTCACAATTCAGTCAGAACTCTACCAACAAACTACCAGAGATTGATCAGGGATGTTTTCTGAGTGTTTTGATTTTGTGAACTTATGGTCTCCGATAGTTCGGAGTTATTGGAGTCTACTATAGTGACCATGGTCACCATGGTCATGGTCACCATTGGATCATCTGAGAAAATTGAGGCATTGAGAGTTTTAATATTACAAAATTTATATATAGCGTATTACAAATAGTCTGAAAGCCTTGCGATTAAGTCAGCATCATTGGTGTCTCCCCAATACTTAGTATTGACACAAGGTAAATAAGTCTCCCGTATTTCTCGGGATCTTCTACATTTATTCTTACCTACGCCGTTTTTCACCCGTATTATCATCAAAAATTGCAAAGCTTCTATAATTTAACTTTCACGTCTGGTAACTCGATGATTCCCCATTATTTCACATTCTAATTCTATATTTTCGCCACTCGAGAGGCACAAGATCTCTCTTTTGCCTCCATTAGGCAATCCGGACAGTTTCTGGAAAACTTGGTCTAACAATTTGTTCATTTAAGAATTTCTCTGGTAATACGTCATCATATTTATAAAAAAGATTGCGAGTAAATATAGATAATATGTTCAAGAAAATAGTAAGGATTTGACATAGGACCTCCCAGCAATACCATTGCTTTTTGATTGCAAGTTACCATGTCTTATCAGACATCTTGTTGCCACTACTTCAATATTATGGCTGAAGCACATCTGTAGTATTATATTGATTAAAATCACTAATTTGCTAGCACGGAAACCGCCTCTACTAAAATCTGGATTATCGATAGTTTCTGATGTGACTAAACAAAGGTGGATTAACTCCGACGTCCAATAGAACCCATCTTAACAGTTGTCGACTGTGACAACATGAAGATCATTTTAATAAAGACCGACACACACATTTTTTTCATCTAATCCATCGTCCTCCCGTGGTAGCACAATGGAAATCAATCAGAAGACCAACTAATAAAGTTTTTACTTGATCAGATATGTCTACAAGGAACAGTTTAATTATTTAAAAAAAAGCATATTTTATTTGCAGCGAAACATTACCGGTGAATAATATTCCAGAATATATCGCAGATATTTGAACTTAACTTTAGAGAAACTCTTGATGATCTTTCCTCTCTGGTTTTATTACCCCTTTAATTCATTAATGTATTTTTGTTTCCTCTCAATGACTTGTCTCAAATAGTAGGTAACATACATTTGAATATTGTGTAATATGAGTATTCGAAAAAGCTGAGACTGTCGATGAAATCATCAGTGCTTTTGGAAAATTTTGGATTTACATTTTCATACGTGGATCTAAATTTCTGTTGATACAGTTCTTTGTGCATCAAAATCATATTTAGCGCAGCTCCGCACAACAACAAATTGCTATAACTCTGGAACAATACACTGGAGACCACACATTCCAAACATATCAAAATGCTTAGAAAATATCACTGAACGAAATCTGAATATTTATTGGTACAGTACTTATGCATTAAAAACATCTTTAGCGCATTTCTGAACAACAACAAAGTCCTATAACTCTGGAACGAGACATCCCTCAACAGACTTGCAAAGTTTACCAGGTGATATTCAGGTACCATAACTGACTAAAACCTATATCGCAAATTTACCAACGAAAAATAGCAATAACTGCAAAGTCATCCTCATACCATACGAACATAATGTAAAAATAGTTAAGGGATCTTCTCTCTCCCCTTCTCCATGTACCCATACTCGCTCGCACCTTTTTTGCCCCGCTTTGCACTCCGTATCAAACAACTTATCTGCATTTTTCTCTTTGCCCACGTACCTACAATGCCTCCCAATGTACCCTTTTCAGCTGTTGGCCTAGCTTCCGCCTCCACCTCGCGTCCCATCTAATGTCGCAATCCCACAGCTCCACATCCTAATTAAATCTTACTTCCAGCGCATTGTGGTCTACCATAAATATGTTCTCCACTTTGCAGCCCTCAATGTTTTGTCCGTTTCCCCATCCCTATATATGAACTCCCCCATCGGATCCCACTCTCTACATTCACTCTGGATTGTCCATCCATTCATGCCACCCCTTGCCCTGTGTTTACCACTTTATTCTCCTCTTAAGTTCGCTGCCATCCATGAGCTTTTCCCCACAAAGCTGCCCTATCTTTAAATTCCAATCCCTGTCCGATCCACTACGTCCACTAAGTCCATCTACGTCCACTAAATCCACAACGTCCATCCCTACCACATATTCCAAATTATTCTTCCGCCGCCTCACCGCCACTCCGGCTATACTCCCTTTCATCACTTCCACCATCTTCCCCACTTCTTCTTTCACTCCTAGCCTATTCATTCCAACCCAATCCAATCCGTATCGTCTATCAATGTTTCTAGGATCTCTATCGGCTTGCACTCCATCCATTTCCTCTACAACCTGTAAGTCCCTGTTTCTTCCAACATCTTCTTAATTCCAGCCACGTTCTATATTCCCACTCTCACCTTCTTTCCTCTTAGTTTTTTTGGACCGTAACTTCCTCCCACGCCATCCAAACTCCCTCTATCCAGATCTTCTTATTTCCCACCCTAACATCCTTTCCTGCCTCCTTCTATACTCCCATACTGTTTCCCGTAATTTCCTCTGTATGACTCTTTCCTCTTTAGAGAGGTCGGTATCAATATATACAGCTGAACCTGCAAGCTCACCCTTCCCTTTCATCACTCAGTTGTTCCTCGAAAGATGCTAGCTTCACCATCGTGCTTTCCATAATTCTACTATGCTCTCCACCCTCACCTCTCCTCCTGTCTCATTATCATTTCAACCGCTTTCTCCATTTCTACCCCCGTTATGATCACATTTCTTCTCCTCTCCTCCTTCTCTCTCCACTCCTGTATTTTTTCCAATTTGGTGATCGAATCCAGGGCAGTCTCTCTCTTTTGCTCTCACCGCCCCATCCAACTTCAACTCTACCCCCAACATCATTATATGCGGTGTCACCTCCCTTACGGCTTCGCTGAAGCGCTTCAATCTTTACCTGCTTTATTTCCTTCACCCATTGTTTCATTAACGTATCCCTCATCTCGTCCATCATCTGCGACTCGTACTTCTTCTTCATAGCCCTATTCTCCTTCCTCACAGATTCCATCTCTTCCCCCATCTTCTTCACTTCCTGCGGCACTACTACCTGTTTTTCTTGCCTGGTGTTAAGAACCGAGTGTTATGTCGCAACGTAGAGCTCAGCTGCACGTCTGCGCTCTACGGCGACACAACTGCAACTATGTATACGGAACCGACTTCATGGATTATCGAATTGTTCGCTTTTCTGCCAATTCCTTGTGGATATAAGTGCATTATACAAATTTGTGAAATACACCTAAAGGGCACAACGATCCATGCTCTTTAAAGATCAAAATGGTGAGTATTGTTGGTTGCATACCGTGAATATAAGTTGAGGAATGATATACACGATATACACAATTCTTTACAAAAATACATCATATTACGATGTTTGTAATTGAAACAATTATTTACAAAGTAAAACGTTAATTAGTAAATTTTATCTTAGCGAGACACAGTTTTTAAAAGGATAATTATTAAGTAGATGTGTTGTACCTAATACTCCCACTACGCCTGCCCCTCATATTATTCCCTTCTTGCACTGAACGACAGTCATACACTTTTTTCTTATCACTCCTCCGACAGTTTCTTACACAAACACTTAGAGCCCCTTTCACATGGCCCTGTAAAATGGAAATAAAAATTACACCACTAAGGCGTGTATGTACTACATATTTGCAACTGTGTATAAACAAGTAAAGAGCAATTACTCACAATATTGGACTCTCCGCCTGCAAGCGCAGAGAAACGCTCCACGATGGCTCTGGCATAGTTCCTGTAATCAGTTTTAGTCGGTTTGTCATTTGTTTGTGATCTCAAGTCATCAGTGTAGAAATATATTAAATTTGAAGTTTTGGGTAGCACGCCATTCTTCTCCACGCTTTCACGTAGAAATTTTGGTAACGGAGGCAGTACATAGGTTTCTGATATAGAATTTGGTCCTTTGCGCAGAATAGATTTTGAATTCGAGCCTGTTTTTCCATCGCACTACCAAAACAGAGGGTACAGAACATATATTCGCTTTTGCAATTAGTTTGTTAGGTATACTGACTTCATACTCACTTGTAAATCATCAGATGTGATGTTCAACTGTTCATTATTGGAATTTCCTATTAACTGAAGCCGTGGTTCTGCTCGAAAATCAAGGAAAGTTAAACCCTGATCACATGCCACTTTTAAATCTTCAATGTCTATCTTCCACTGCACATTATCATCCTCATTAAGTGGTTCACCTTCTTCATGATTATTACTACGTTGTCTACTTCTGCTTGTTGCCAATTCAGACTTGTTTAACCGATCCACATTATCCATTTTCATAGTAACATGCTTTTCAAATGTTTCTCTTAATAGCACATCTGACTTTTTAGAGATTTGCATGAAGCTGTGTATATCTTTTACTTTTTGTGCACATTCTGTACATATATGTTGCGGTAATCTGTCTCCACTTATAATCTAAGGAAGATTATACAAAATATCGTATTTACAATTATATGTGTAATATTTGATTCTTTACCTGCAGTGTGGAGTTATCCATAATACATTTAGCGTAGGTTTGAACAAGGATGTTATTTTGTTGTTGACTAGTTGTAAAAGTTGAAAATAGTGAGTAAAACGGCACATCTGTAGCCATGCAGGTCCTACACGTGTTAGATACTATTAAGTTCTGCATTTTATTGGCAGTTTTAAATGTTACAAACGTTTTGATAATAGTGTTTTGTGGATAAACAGAATTACATATCACAAACCCGCAATAACGGTTCGAACGTTTCTAACCTCAAAATTTGTTATGTCCAGCTGATTATATTAAATTACTGCCACAGAAGATTCTTATTTCAGTATAAATATTCAATGTACAATTGCAAAATGCAAAATTTTGCAGTGACTAATACGTGTAGGACGTGTATGGCTACAGATGTACCTTTCTTACCACTCTTCTCCACTGATCAAGGGTCAAACAAGATCCTTTTTCAAACATTAGCTGAGTACATTACACATTACTGCACGCTTGAGGTAAAAATCAAATATTATCTTTTATTGTTACATAGCTAATGAATACTACAATGTATAATTCTTAGATTATGAATGGGGATGGTTTACCTCAGCAAATATGTTCAACATGTGCAATGAAACTGGTAGACATACATAAGTTTATTGAAATGTGTAAAAACTCAAATCAAATCTTAAGGGAAACATTTATAAACCCAGAGGATACTATGGAAGTTACGATAATCAAGTGTGAACCACCAGCAGAGACAAATTATGTAGAAGAAACAAATGAACATTTTACTGTTAAAAGTGAAGTAACTAGTATCCCTAATATAAATGTTAAATATGAAAAACATTATGAAAATGAGGATTGGACAAAAGCACACAATGGCTGTGAAAATCTGGAAGGATTGATGGTGGAAATTAAAAATGAAAAAGAGACAGGTGAGTCTGCTGATGAAAAAAGCATGATCTGAATTACATCAAATATAAACAATTCACATGTAAGCCAGTTTTAGATGTAAATACCATAGTACATAATGAATGTGAAAAAGTCGTATCCGAATTTGGCAAAGAACAGGGCCATCCCCACACTTGTCTACAATGTGGGGATATTTGCACTTGTTGGTCTAACTTAAATAAAAATGCAAGCAACCAACATGGCGCGAAAGGTAAGATAATTAGAAATAAAATTGTAGCCTATTTTAGACATAGAATGTAACATTGTAACTAGTTCCATTCCTTACAATTTCAAAATTGCATGCAACTTAATTGTAATTTTAGACAATAACAGTGTGTCTTAAAACATATTAAAATATTTACTTTACTGTGGGTGTTTCGGGACACGATAGTCAATCTTTCAGATTTTGATCAGGGAAATTACGTAATTCTATACATAAACTAAGCACAATAACACCAGAAAGTGCCACTGAAGACCACACATTGCTAGTGTCAAAATATTTAGAAACCTTCCCTGATCTTTACTCCAAAATTTGACGGGAAGCCTTATCGGTATAATTGTTTCTCATAAACCTTGCGGGTAACAATTCAGATTGTTATTGTTACAAAGTAAATCTGAACTCCACCAACAAACATTGTTTATTGTTACCCTTAGAAAGTTCCTCAGTAGTGTTTGGATTCCATCATATCCTGCATTAAATTATCTCTTGTGCTATAAGAAAATGCGACAACTCCGTAGCGAACCACCGGAATCCATAGGTTAGGTTAGGTTTGTATCAAAATGCTCAGAAAAAATCCACGAGCAATCCCTGAAAGTTTGACTCACCCTGTATTTGCCATTTACACAATTCCTTTATCTCTTACCGGTAATATGATTAATTACAAATTATCCAAACTTACGGTAATAATTTCTTAATCTGCATCCAAGGACATTTCCTCGGCGCTTTTGAAAATATTAATTTCTATAGTTTTGCCAAACTTTGTACAATAGTTCCTGTTAACTAGTGAAATTGAAGAAATTACTAAATAGTGACAATAAAAAAATATGATCCAAAAATGATTTTTATTACAGAACTGCGCAGGAAATACAAAAGGAAGACTTTGAGAGGTGAAATACCTACGGAAATATTCGAAAGAGCTTATCAACAAATTAGAAATGGTTCCATGTCAATTAGACAAGCTGCTACAGCATATTCGATAGATAAGATGACTATGATGAGGTTTAAACATAAAAAAGAAGCAACTGCAAATCCTGATATTGTAGGAAATGTTAAAATGGGTTATGGAAAACCTCGTCAAATATTAAGCGATGAATTGGAACGTAGACTTCATGAATATATACACATGTCTTCCAAATTGTACCTCGATTTGACGCCAAAAAACATCAGAGTACTGGCCTTAGAGCTGGCATTAGCCAATAATGTGAAAGTCCCAGATACTTGGATTAATTCTAAAATGGCTACAGCTGATTGGTATTCCAAGTTTTTGCAGAGGAACTCCAATCTGTCATTAGAGAAATCGGAAACAACTATCATAGGGCCTTCATCTAGTGGATATACACCAGCATCTACATTGGTTTGTCCTCAACAAATTAGTCCATTGCCAAAAGCTGGAGTACGCAAAGATTATACAAAGGGGCAGCAGCCAATGAAGACAGATATATTAAACGATGTCAACGTGACCCAACCTGGGTCAAGTTGAGACACTTTTAGTTAATAAATTTGTCTTGGCTGAAACTTTATTTTTAAACTTTAATAGTTTGATAATAACGCACGGCGTGACGGAAAAAGCCCGTCGATGAATTTTAATTGAAAAAAATCCTAAAGATTCTTATTTATTTTTTGAAACCCTGTGATTTTCCACGGGTACCATACATTTTTTCGCAAAAAATTGTTGAAGTTTTGGAAATTACGCGTTTATATTGGTAATGGATGGATGGATCACGATGGAAAAATCTTAAACGAGTACGGGTATGAGTGTCCTGATCTTAAAACGGTGTAGAACAAAGCTGCCAACGAACGTTCACAAGTTGATCAGGTAATTTCCCATGGTGTTTAGATACAGTTGGTGTTTGGATACTCTTGCAATTCGAAACTTTTGGTAATTCGAAGTAAAAGATCATTCCCCTGAGAATCTGCTATTTCGAAATTGTTGATACACTTGGTGATTCGAAGTTTGAACAGAGGTAGGACCAATTTCAGAAAACGCAGCAAATCGAAGTTTCGTGGACTAAACACTTATAATTCGAAGTTATGTAGCACAACACGCAGCATTCGAAGTTTCTTGGACAGAACTGTTTGATGAGAACGATCGTTTTTGCAAATGTTTACCGCAGAAAAGCTCTCACTAATTCAAAACTCTCAGTAATATAGGTTTTTTGCTGGTGCAGTCAATTTCGAATTATTAAGACTATTCTATAAGGAAAGGATGGTCTCCGGCGACTTGTTAGGGTGTTATTTCAACTTGTTGATGTATACGTTAGCGCTAATGAGATTTTTTTTAACAAAAAATATATCTTCAAACAGCGGGATTGATTAGGAAGATTCCCTGACTATTTTAATATCACAAAGGTTTGGTCTCCGATGAGGCCTTATTTCACTTTGTTGATTTCGGGACTTGTGCAGAAGAAAATCTTTGCTGTAGTCTTTCCTAATTTGAAAAGTTATGAAACGTTATGCATGGCTGTAGTCAGGAATACGGCAGGGTGAGCTAAGATCACTAAGATTTCATGGGATTTTATAGGATATCTACTCCCTTTCAGCTGTTCTAAAATTTCGTTCAATTCACCCTGTCTTCAAGGACTGGCTACGGTCGTGTATTATGGTATCATGATCGCTGGACCGTTACGGAGTTAGTGCAAATTATGGTGAGGGACCCTATAAATGCGACGAATGCAGTAAAACCTTTATTCAGCGTACACCGTTTAGGACCCACGAACGCGTGCATTCTGGCGGAAAACCAATCAAATGCTACGTCTCCACCAAACACATCCATTCTAGCGAAAAGTTCCTCCAATGCCTTTATTGCCTTCAATGAATAGTCACTGACAATCCATGACGAGATTTGCGATTTATGGATTGAGATTTACCTTATATAAATTGGGATTAGGCTGTACTTCGGCACAATGCTATCCTTATTGCAATGAAAATGTGAAAAGTGCTCAACGATCCGAGGAGAGCTTCAAGTTTTATAAAACTTCAAAGGTGACGAATGTCGGTTTTTCGCATTTATTTTGGTAACTACAAGTGCTATCGTAAGTAATTAATAATTACTACTAACTAGAAGTGTCCAGAACACCAAACCTATATTGTTTCGATATGTCAATAATGTATTTCATTCCGCTTTATGTTCATATTGCATAGATTCGAGTTATCACTTATGGTTGTCAAGATAACTACTTCTTTTCAGCACGTATAGCTACTTGCAAATTGTACAATATTAAACTGCAACTCTCTCACTTTAATATGATACGCAAATTATCTTGTTATAACTTCGGCCTTAAGGAAATATTTTTTTCTTCCTGGCTCGGGTTTTGTAATATGTACCGCCTAAAAAGGATAATTTTGATCGCGACTTTGACTTGTTTCTGATTAATATAGCATAGTACCATTACATAGCCTTGTAGAGGAATTCTTTCCCATTACAGTGATATGAATAAATCCGCATTATCACTAACATTGGCCAAGATGGTCGCATCATCAATAAACATGTTTTCCAACAGCATGAATAAGCGTTACCTTTAATTGCGAATTCCAGATACATACATACTTCTAATTCTTTTAGGAGCACGGCAATCTCATTGTATGAAAGAGCAACGCTTCACCTTTAACTTGATGTATGATTTATCCACTTATTACTTGCTACATATGAAATATTTACTTTTTTATTCTATTGCTCGATTGATTTAACCACGCGTGATGGCGTCATTTATAAACTTGAAGGCACATTCGAAGACGAAATATGGGCCTAATTGGTGGAAAATTATGTTCTCGGCAGCTTATTATTAGATTTTATTGCTATATCAGTTTTAGGTTTCACAATATATTCCAAATAAAATTCTTCAGCTTTGACCTTAAAGCAAGGCATAGTAATTGTTGTTTTTAAGTTACCACCAATTAGCAAACCGGTTTTGTTGTATGAAGTCAATAAATACCAAGTAATACACGCATTATTGATTCTCATCATCCAATTTCGTGTACACATGATCAATCTTCTATGAAGAATAAATATTTTCTAAGCACTGAAATGGAGTTAATAAAACATACATAAAACTCCTCAAATTCGTAATTTCAGTTAGTTTCCCCAGTTTCCTCCAAAATAAAATTTTCTTTTACATAAAAACAAAGCCGCATTTGCATCTGAATTTATGGTAACATGGATGTGGTCGATTTTTTTCTCATCCTGCCGGTCATTGTTATTTTCGTTTGTTAAAATAAGCTTTTAGAAATTCAAACCCATCTAACCTAAAAAGTATTGCGAGCAGCTGATCAAATTAAAACTGCTACAAATTCATATTTCATGATAAATACAACACTATCAATTCATAATAAAATGCAAGATTTCACAGTAGCTAACACATGTAGGATGTGTATGGTTGCAGGTGTACCTTTCTTACCACTCTTTTCCACTAATCAAGAATCAAACGGGAGCCCTTTTAAATCATTAGCTGAATGTATTGCACATTACTGCACAATCCAGGTAAAAATCACATACTTATATTACACTTTATTGTTACTATAGTGAAAACTACTAAGAATAATCATTGATAGATTGAAAATGGAGATGGCCTACCTCAGCAAATATGTTCACCATGTGCAATGAAAATGATAGACCTTCACAAATTTATTAAAATGAGTAAGAATTCAGATCGTATCTTAAGGGAAATATTTATAAACGAGGGAGCGACAATGGAAGTCGTGATTATCAAGTCTGAACCACCAGCAGAGTCAAGTGAACTAGAAGAATCATTTAGAGATTGTATTGTTAAAACTGAAGAAACTAGCATAACTACAGAAAATATAAATGTTGAATGTGATGAACATGACGAAAAAGAAGATGTACAGGATGAAGGTTTGGAAGTTGAAATTAAACATGAAAAGATGGCAGTTGAGTCTGCTGAAGAAGAACCGGACGATCAGATTTGTATTAAATGTGGAATTGCCTGTACCTGTGGCTCACAATCAGCGTTAAATGGACATATTATCAAGTCTGAATTATCAACAGCACCTCGAAGAAATACAATAAATGAAAACATTACTTATATGCAACATAGTGGCAATGAAGATGAGTCAATTAATTGTAGGGTATATAGTGAATGGAAAGAAGTGTTATACGAGCTTGGCAGTGACAAAAATGATCTAAAAACTTGTGTGAAATGCGGAGACATTTGCTCGTGTAAATCTAGGTTAAAAGAAAATGCCAGCAACCAGCATCGCGCTAAAGGTACGCTGATTAAAAATAAAATTGTAGTTAATTTATGGTTAGAATGTAATATGTTGCAGGGCATAAAAGTAAGGGCAAGGTGAAGGACCACATTCGCATAGACCCTGAAGCGAAGCCGTTCTCCTGTTCTCAATGTGTTAAGCGATTTAGTTCTGCACAGTTGCTGAAAAACCACACTGCCAGACACAGTGAGATTAAACCTCATGCGTGTGATATATGTGGGAAAGATTTTACGACTAGGCCAGAATTGGTGAGACATATACGAACGCATACTGGTAAGTATTTTTGAACAATATTAGCTTTGTTTCCAGCAATGATTCTAGAACGATAATTCGTGATGCGCAAGGGCGGTTAGCAAAAATCATTCACGTTTTACGGACTGCGCATGCGTGGAACAATGTGTACAATGTCTGTGCAGTTTGCATGTATTTTGGTACATTTTCAGGTGAAAAACCATTCAAATGCGATGAATGCAGCTACGCCACTGCCTCAAACGCAAACCTGACGAAGCACAGACGCGTTCACACTGGTGAGAAACCTTACTCATGCGAAGTGTGCAAGAAAAGCTTTAGCCAATCTACGCAGCTCAAGATTCACCGACGTATCCACTCTGGGGAAAAACCATACAAATGCGACGAGTGTGGTTACGCATCTGCCGCAATCATAAACCTGAAGCGGCACAAGCGCATTCATTCGACTGTGAAACCTTTCAAATGCGATGTGTGCACTAAAACCTTTATCCAACGCACACACTTCAGGTCGCACCAACGCATCCACTCTGGCGAAATGTCCTCTGAGGCTAAGAATGTCGCCAACAAGTAGTTACGGACCATATCGTTGATGAGATTCGCGATACATTGCTATCTTCAACGACAATTTTATTTACGCTGGTCATTTATAAACATGATAGTAAATCTTGTCTTGGTGTTTCGAACTATTAACATATCAGTTAGGTTCACGAAGTCAATAAACTCTAAGGTCTGGAATCGAAATGAAATGGTAAAGATTAAGATTATCCCTTTGGTGCATCGAAATTACGATTAACAATGATTAATGTTTTATTATATTGCAGTACGCTATTGTCAAGCCACTTCAATCCCATCATTATCAAACCTTAACTTAGGGAACCTTCTGTTTACTAACTTTGTATTAATTAATGGACATGGTAATGTATTTTAATGTTTTGTAATTGTTTTGAGCAAAAACCTATTTGCATATTCTGTTATTGTTATACTCAACGACTGGTTATTAAATAAATGATTCTAGAATTCGTTTTCCAGTCTAATGTTCAGTTACTTGCAACTCCTAGTAGCCCAGTCAAAATAGTCATTGCATTTCGTATTTAAATCCTTTTTTAAAACTATTTTTAACATCCTTGGATATATGGTATGGTATTATAGCCATTGTAGCTATTTATAGGCGCCTTCCTTTTAGGTATTCAATTGCTCCGGACTGCCCTCGGCTCGTTACACGATTGTTCCATTTAAGTTAGACATCACGTCACGAGCCGCTGACAGCGTACTTCCTCTTTCCGTTCAAGGACAGTAAACTACACAGGATGGCCAGGTCACGCATATTCTTTAGCGTGGTCACGTGGTCGCGTGACGTAAGAGGGATTCCCT